>JAVQJF010129362.1:0-16819 GCA_036023855.1 Gadopsis marmoratus
CCCCCCCCCCCCCCCCCACCCCCCCCCCCCCCCCCCCCCCCCCCCCCCCCCGCGCCGGCCCGCGGGCCCCCCCCCCCCCCCCCCCCCCCCCCCCCTGAGTAATCATTTTCTGCCCTCCAACTGTTTCAGGTGCTCTTTGTCTGTGTGGGAATGTGTGTCTGCTGGTAAGCAGGTACATGAATGTGTGTGTGTGTGTTGCAGAGCAAAGCAGAAACTCAATTGAGCTTTTATGAGGATGATCCATGAAATAAATACCTGATGCTTTTCTGCCCAGTAATGGAGAAAAGCTTACAAAGAAAAATGGAACCACTTCACCATTTTTAATATCATTTATTGGATTGAGTGCTTATTCTTTAAACCTGGGTTGTGATGGCAGAATACCTGGCCAGTTCATGCTAAAGGAGGTTCTCAAAACCTTCGCCGTATCGATTCGAGGTTACGGCCTCTGAGGATTCATTCGTGAACCTGATTCCGACGTCAAAAAGAACGATGACCCGCGGAGGACACCAGGACGCCGTAAATCTGCAGCAGCATTTACTAGCAATCCACTCTCATTTAGAGAGAGCAAATCAAATTCAAACTGTTGTTTTCTACGAGAGCAACAGCACTGTTGTTGGGAGCTTGAAAGCAGTACTTACTTTTGGCACTAATAACAGACATGTGCCATTTGCGTTTTGGCCGATACCAAACACAAATGGACCATCTTGCATTTAAAAACGCTGCTATTCAAGATTTGGGCGCGAGACAGCTTCTAGAAACGCACCTTTGAAATCACCCTCCCCAACTCAACAGTTCGGTTGAACGGTTCAAAGAAACTCTTGTGCGCTGGCCTGCAGTTCATTTGGGCTGGTTTAATCTGTACAATCAGATTTTGTTATCGTTCTGGTTTCTGGTCGTAGTCCAAGTAGTATTGACCAATCACGCTTGGTTGAAGGCAGGTAAACGGTCGGTGTGGAGACCAAAGCAGGTGGAACGCATTGGCCGAAATACGCTCTGGCAACTCGTCGCAATGATAGCCAAGTACTGTTTTAAGAAATTTGGGTTTGAAGGCTATTATCCGCTCATACATCAGTGAGGCCGATGTACTTCCTGTATCTTTGTATATAAACACAAGAACATCAGTAATAATTTAGTGAATCTGCTTCCAGATTCAATTAAGCTGCCGGTGTGAAAGTGGCCCAGAACTCCCTCTGGAGCCGCCACAATCCTATTCCTCCTGCATTTCTCTGCCTTGTTAGTCTTAAAATACAACGGAACATTACTCAGCCAAGTGCACAATCCTCTGGCATGAGCAAAATAAACTAAGGCGGCCTCGTGTGCAACCCTGTTGAGGCCATGCTGTGAGCGTTTTTCCTGTTGGTCATCAGGGACACAGTAAAGTGCTTCAAAGTACTGTAGCAACGTGATTAAGGCAACAAGTGTTTGGCCACTAAAGGCTGGTTGGACAAGGCTTGTTGGATCTGTGTGCTGACCAGCCACAGCCACATGGCTGCAAAGGTCAATCCGTTTAAGTAGCCATCGAATTAGAGAGACACACACAAGACAGAGATAAATCGTGCTGAATCAAAATACGGCACCGCACGAGACTTTAAAATAAGAAAAATGAGTGTGAGCATTCAAGAAGATAAATTAGTCAGCAAAACTGCCCAGTCAGCGTTGTGCTTGTATTGCATTTTGACCCTGCTGACACGGCCGGAGATGTCAATCCATTAAGTAGCCCGGTGGCTTAGTGTCACCAGCGGCCCGCAGAGCAGTCACCTGTGATCGCTCCAACGGCGAGGCAATAGATGATGACACGTCTTCCAACGTGCCAACAAAATCCAGTTCAGTCCTGGATGCAGGCAAGCCAGCAGCTGAGAGGACGACATGTAAATGAAACCGCATGGCGTTACAGGAATCCTTAGCTCCTTGGCTGTTGAGTGCTGCAGGAATGAATCCTAAAACCAGAATGTGAGTTAGCATGTTAGCACTTCCTGTTCCCTCTTCTGGATGTCGGTGGGTTTCTTGAATTAGTTTCTGGTTTGACGTCTAAAATAAGTTCTGTGGTTAACACAAGCTCAAGAGATTTACACGTTTTGTTGTGCAACGTAGAAGTTACATCCGTAAATGCGCCACTCGTGAATTTTCCGTGTCTTAAAAATGCAGTTAAACAAGCGGCTAAAGGAGACTAAAGAGGCCGTCGGGGACATTAAACGTCGCGACGCCGAACACAGAAACCCGTCTACTCACTAGTCTACTACTCCTTTACAGGCTCGTTGGGTTTATTCTCGCGCTCGTGCAAACTATTCCAACTCAGACTGTCCCCAAAGGCTTTTGTAGAAGAGCTAAGCGCGCACGTTAGCGCAGCGTTAGCTTTTTACTGATGGAGATTGCATTTACACTTTTCACTCAGACCACAACACAGTGCTAAAGTCCCGTTGGAGAAACAGCAAAGTGAAAAACCTGTGATACTGCGACATCAAACACACCAGTGCAACATTAAATCCTCAAGATGCTTCTCTGTCATCACATTCTCGAGAGCGTCATTTTCTCCGGCACCACTTCAGAAGTTCGCTCTTCACACGGTCACTTGTATGAGCCCGACTTTCTTTGCGATAGTCGTCAGCGGTCAGGGGTTTATATTGTGGCCACATCAGGGACACGGACGCGACCAAAGGATTTTTTTTTTTATTTATTTCCCTTTCAGGAGCTGAACATCTCGCAAGAAATGTAAAAGAAGGCGTTGCTGCTCTTCCGTGACTCCTCTGCCAAATCGCACCGGCCCAGACTGATATACATAGCTGAGGGTTAATGGGGTTCAGCTGCTCCTTGTCGTCTCATCGGGCCATTCCTCATCTCCGTCGGCCTTCTGACCACCGGCCCTGTTCTCGCCGGCCACGTTCAGCTTCAGTACACAAGTCAACATGCTCAATATTACACTCCCGCTCTGAGAAATGGTTTTAATCATGGTTTTCCTCCGCTAACACTGAAAAAGGAAATGGAGAGTGCTGACGTGAGCTGAAGTGAGATAGTTATGGCGTGAAAACAAAAAAGACACATGTTCGCTCGTCTGGAGTGAAGGTACAGCTGGAGATGTGGGCCATCTAAACTCTTGCTTACAATAAACTGAATTTCTAGAAGAATTGGTGCTTGAATTATCACACTGTATAATATAGGAAGGTTTTGAAACTTCTCAATCACCCGTTAGTGACCATTTTTCTATACGTTGCGAGGAAAGGTAGCATAGAGAAAGCCCGAGTTAGTTGTTTTTATTTGTGGTTTATTTTAGCAGAGACAATTCACAATACACATATTGTACCAGATGACGCTAAGAGCTCATTTTCATCTGTAGCCGCTGGGCAGAGGCCACTGGTTCCAGAGCTAAAAGATCAGTTATAGCAAGTCAAACCTTACACCAGACAGAATAAAGCGCCACACGAAAAACTAAGAAACAAACCAAATAATGACAGCCAGCACGAAACAAACAACTGGGGAACAAAACAATATGGAGGACAAAGCAGAGAGCAAAGAAAAGCAAGAAAGTTTCAGTACATACATTTTGTTCCTCGATGTCCACCTCTCATTTGCTCAATATTCCAAATCCACAAAGGCCATTTCTTTTATTTATTTAACACTGTTGCTACTCCACCTGGAAGAAAACCCCTCCATTTTGTATAAGCCCCTGCGCCGCCCACCTGTGCTCATATATATATATATATATATAGCGTGAAAGCCCGCCTTCCCATTTTAAACCGGCCAATCAGGTAGGGACTATTGAGACCCCGCCTCTTCATATTTCACACAAGTGGTTCCTGTTTAGGTGCACTTCCTCTTAAAGCGCCACACCACTGGACTCCACACAGACACACTCTCTGAAAGAATAAAGTTTTAAAGAATAAAGTCTTTCATTCTAATCAGAATTCCACCATCCTCTTGGCAGGTTCGTTCCAAACCAAAAGGTTATACGAACAAAAAAGGAATAAAGAAAGTGACTCAATGTATAGTTTTTTGGAACATAGATTCAGACAGATGGTTCAGTCTATGGTTTAATATCATTTATGGCCAATGTTGTATTTCTTAGACCAAATGGAAATGTTTCTTAATGAAAATTTTGTTAATGTGAGTGTGTGACTAATATTACTTTTAATAAACCTCGCCTTTGGGTTAGTCACCACATTATTCTCATGGGTTTTGTTCCCTCCTGGCTGATTTGAATTAGCTCAAACTAAGACTCAAAATAAATGTGCTGGTATATAGTTCTGTAAAGGTAAATGTACGGGTCTGGAATTGTAACTGCAGGATTCCTGCGTTACACCCTGTTTGACTGGAAATATAAAAAAACAGAACAACAACAGACAGTTGTTTAAATGGAAACATGCTGTCACAGTCTATAGGCTATAGCACAGTTACTTCCTGTGCTCATTAAGTCTCGTGCTGGTGGGCGTGAAGACACATGGGTCTTCCATTAAAGCTGGCAGCTGACCGTGACCAGGTTTAGGCAGGCAGGTAATGGTACTCTGGCCATGTCACAGCAGGTCAATCTCATTAACACTCACGCACACACATGGTGCTACTGACAGGTCGGCCACACCCACCAGCTGTGAGACGCGTAAACGGTTAAGAGCCACGGCGTCGTCACACGTTCAAAATCTGCCATTTATGCTTATTTCTGTAAGACTGTATCTTTAGTAAATCTGATATTAGATTTGGCTACACGATTCGCAGAAACTGTTCTACATTTCAATTCAACCAGCATGAGTGTAAATGAACAAGCTCGGCCACTTTGCGAATGTCCCAGTGAAGCTCGTGAAGTGCAGTGTAGTCCACACCGTGACCTGGCGTGGCCGGTCAATCCCGTTGGTGACCAGTGACTTAGTGTCCGGTGAAAGGCTCTTACACAGAAGGATAATCAACACAGCTCACTCCTTTTCATTCCAAAATGCATGAAGAAATTGGTTGAAAAGTACTGAAATGTGCTTCAAAAGCTGCTTCAAATGAATGTAAAGCATTTGAATTTTGGTAATTACATATTCAAAGCATTCCTTTTTAAGTGGAGTGGAGTAGTTATTTAAATACTCTGTTTCTGATATGAAAAACATTCATCTTATTAATTAAAAAAAACTGGCAGTTCTTGATATACATTTTTGTAAAACGTCTAAAATATCAGGTCACATTTTTTGAGATCTAGATACATTTAGATAGAAACCGTTCAACCTCTCAGTTAGTCTTTAATTATATTTGGAATGACTTAATTACCTGTATGTTTTTAAAAACACATGGAAACAATCACGTTTTGGTCATTCTGTTACACTTTAGTTGTTAATACATTTGAATTTTGGCTATTTTATACCTCTGCTTGTGTATTTCTAGCCAAAATCAGCTCAGTAAATTATGTATAAACTTCTTTAGAATTTCTCATGTTGTCAGTGCAAATCTGAAGAATAAGTCCATTTACATTTACATATTATTTTTGTTTTTAAATAAGTCATATGCGGAAAAGATCGCGAGGTGTTAAAGGGGTAAAGCTGAGTCGAACTCCAGCCTCAAGTCGGGACTGTCAGCTGTGTGTCATCAGAGGGAAATCCAGCAGCAACTATCAGGAAGTGTGTGTGTTTCTCTGATTACTTTAGCGGCACCAAGTGTCGGCGAGAGGTAATTGCTTGGTGGGTTTTGTTTCTAAGGATTACCAATTTACACTGTAATCCATTAAAATCTGTCAACTCTCACGTGAACCTGTGACCTCAACCGTCCTCGCGTGACATCAAATGTATAATTAACCCCAAAAAAGGTTATATATAATACCCGGAACTCCCAACCGGTCTGCAGGACTGACGAGGCCTCTTGGATGACTTCATGGTTGGCTTTGACTCAGTGCTTGCAGACATCCTCCTCTCTGGATGACGGGCGAACGGGCTGCAACGTAATCCTTTGGGGCCTCGCTCTGGAATCTCACGAGGGGTTGAGTTGTTGCAGGACGACAAAAAGGATCTCACTCTTTAACAAGCAGGTCTGTCTCTGTAGGGATCCTTTCGGTGATGTTGTCAGACAATCTGAGCCTGTCAGCGGCAAAAAACCTTTGGCACTTTTAGTTGCCTCAACGGATCATGTTGCAGCCATTACAGCCTGTTCGCGGGTGCTGGCAGAGGCGATCTACTGGTCTAGATCTGCTACCGCTTCTTCACACAGATCTATCTTGAGAAGGAGATCTTCATCATAGTGAAGGTACCAGTGTACATGCTGCAGAGGACTGACTAACTAAAGCATCGCTGGTTGTGTAGACAGTGTTGTCATCCTGCCAGATAAGAGATTTGGCAGTTTCACATATCTGGCAGGAGGAGAGATGCCGGCGGTGAAAAAACAAGTCTAATTCCAGTCATTCTAACTTTAGAAACGTTTAACGAACTCGTCTGCAATGCTGCTCGCAAGCATGAATGAATGACCCTTCGATTCGAGAGTATCTCTTAAAACGTGCCTGTAGCTGTCATTCCCTCAGCTGCCCTGGCTTCTAATGAAGCGCTGCAGGTTTACTTGGACCAGGAAGGGTTCAGCCGGGTGTCAAGGTGCAAATATTTGGAGCTATCCAGTTTGAATGGCATTGTCCAGAGCCTGAAACCACTCCAGATGTGCTTGGTGTGAAGTTGCTCTTAGCTAGGAAGCTCTGGCCGGTGGGGAGATGACACTTGTCAGCTTTCCATTACAGAGCTCCATTGGGCCAGCATGTTTGGTCATGTTTGCTGCTACACGTTTTTGGCATGTAGGCCTCAGAAGTGTACAATGAGCAAGCTGGCAACGGTTTTAATATTTTGCTCAAAGACTAACAGCACGCATGGACACACTGGCTGTAGAGGTCAGACTTTGGTCAGACCCTTTGCCAGCGCGAGATCCTTCAGACACTGCAACCAGCTCAAAAGCCTCCAAATGTTCTGTGAACCAAAACTCCCTGAAAGCAACAGATTTGGATTATTGTCGACAGAGCAGACAGGACTCCAGTGTGGTTTTAAAGGGAGCTTCACTCAACATGTCCCTGTATTTGTGTGTCATGGGAGGTGAATCCTTTTTTAGTCGCCCCTGAGAGCCCTAACACCGAGACGTACGCGACAGGAGTTAAGCCAGAGGAGGATCACAAGGTGTCTAAACCTGTTAACCACGGAGGGACGCGTTCCAACACTTTACATAAGCTACAATGACAACAAGGCTCGGTGAGGCTAACAGGCTGAAGAGCAGGACTGACTGCTGAGAGGTGCCTTTTATTATCCCCGATCTGTTTATTGAACGCAAATTAGCAAAACCTCTGTGGGTTTAACATGGAATACATGATATTTATGGTTCCAATATTTCACAGGTCAGATGCAGGTGCGTGACAAAGGAGAGGGGTGAGAGAAAAGGGGAGGGAACAGGAGTGGAAAGAAGAATAAAAGACTGAAAGTCATAAGAGCGGAATAAGATTTGGAAACATTTACATAAAGACCGCAAAACAAAACAAAAGAGGGAAGCAGCAAGGAGGAGAGTGGGTGAAAGAGCGAGGAGAGAAGCTGCAGCGGATGGGCGAGGAAGAGGTGCAGAAACAGTAGTCCGGCAGAGAACACGAGGGCGTACGAAAGGAGACAGGAGGAGGAGGGAGAGAGAGGAGAAAGGAGGAGAGGAGGGAGTGAAGGCTGCAGGCTGAGGAGAGGAGGAGGAGGGAGGAGGAGGATGTTCAAAGAGTGTGTCTAAGTGAGCTTCCCATGGCTGGTTTCCCTCTTTACCGCCTGGCACTCTAAGACCATTTCAATGCTGTGGATGGAAGAGAGACGGGTGGGGGTGAGTGGGGGGGGGCACTTACCGAGGCAGGCAGTCCTTCGACTGGATAATCCTCTCCACTAATACTAATCCCTGCTCTCTCACTCACACTTCACACATTTCCACCTTTCCAGTCAACGTGTGTGTGTGTGTGTGTGTGTGTACATGTGTGCGCTGTCTGAGATACATCATGTCACCAAAACAAAGTATACACAGTACATATATATGTATATATATATACATATATATGTATATATATAGACACCTATACATTACGCCCATTATGGGACCGCTGATCCATCTCATTACATGCTGACACTAAATTAAGATGATCCGTTGTCCTGCAGTATATCTTGCATATGAAAATTAAAATATCAGCTGTCTATTGTAAAATATATATATCAGTCACAACACAATCATGCTGCGAATGAAACTGCTTACGTGTTTATATAACCATCTTGCTGCTGTAACACTGTGACCGTCCCCTCTGTGGGATTAATGAAGGATTATCTTATTTTGTCTTAAAACAATCACAGAAAGACATAATGAGCCTTAACGGGTCGCAAAGTGCTTTTACAGATTGGTCTCATTCACCCATTCGGCGACGTGGCTGCATGCAAGGTGCTGTCCGCCATCGGGAGCAACTTAGGGTTCAGCGTCTTGCTCAAGGACACTTCGGCATGTGGACAGGAGGAGGCCGGGTTCAATCTGCCAACCCTGGGATTAACCCGCTACACCTCCTGAGCCGCTGCAGCCCGTTAGTGGGCTGTAAACCAGAAGGTTTCTTGGTCAAAAATACAGAAACCCCTGGGAGCATTGACACATCCGGACCTGCAGGGGTCCCGGAGAAGCGCCACTGGGAGCAGCTGAGAGGTTAAGTGTGTTGCTTAATGGAACTTTGGCGGACAGAAAAGGGAGAGAGCGCGAGTGTGTTTATGTTTTAGAAGGTCGGTAGAGTATCTCTTGCTCTCTCAGCTCCCCCGGAGTCATTAATGATGACTATCTGCTTTGCTGACCAGGTATGTGCACACATACAAGCTAAAAGCAAGGACAACAAGGTCCACAAGCATTAAACTACTATGTACAAATATAAGTGTAAGTATATACAGAAAGTGTGTGTGTGTGTATACAGTATGACAATAGTGCAGAGTGCTGAATTCAATATGAATATAAATATGATTAATGCAACAGGCTTTATACTAATGCCTCAACCTGTTGATGCACCTCCATGGCAAAGCAGATAAAGGATTAGTGGTTGATCCTGTTTGAGTCAGGCTGTTTGGCTGAGCTGACTTTCACACTACCAACCTCTCTCACACACACACACAGACACACACACATTTACTTAGGTCACCTTTTGGGACATTACATAGACTTATATTACTTTCCTCGAGACCTAGTCTAGCCCTAATCTTAACCACTGACCTAACAAAATCAGCTTTTTCCCAATTGGGGGACACAACTTTTGACCCCAACTGGACAAACTGTGCCCGATTACAGTAACTGGTCATTAGTCTGAAATGTGTCCATGAAGGTAGCCTAAGTCAGGCAACACTTACCCCTGCGGCACATATATCTCAACACTGACACACACAACATGTGCACTATACAAAAAGTGTGCACGAACAGAGCAGCACAAAAAAATGGTAAGACCGTAGACACACACACACACATATATGCAAGCAGAGGTATATATATATATAGGGTATATATACCTCTGCTTGATGTTTCAGCAGACAGTGTGATCATCTGTATCTTTATAATACAGATGAATGACTGCATCAATGCAACTGAGCAAACAAGTGGTTGGCTGAGCCAGTAAGTGGAAGAAAGTGGACAGCGAACTCACTTCATGGTTGACAGACAGTATTGGAGAGACTGACAAACCAACCCTCCACCTCCTCTTCCTCCTCTTCTCATTGACTGAGCTGCCTGCCAATTTACTCCATGGGCAAAGAATCAGGAGAGGATATCAAATTGCTTGTTCAGCTTAAAATCTTCTTAAACTTTTCAATTTAATTATTCTTTTCTTCCTGGTGTGCATCAGGGGGATGAACTCTCCCACCTTACCATTATTTTTCTTTTGTAATGCTACAGATCTTCCTTTACAGAGCAGGACAGGGAAGCCCAGTTCCTAATTCCCTCCTTCAGATTTTACTTTTAAAATGCCAACTTTCTATTTTAGTTTTCAATTATTTTTTTTTCTTCCCCCCCCCTCATAAATTATAGAGAATTAATTAAAAGGGCTTCTTACTGAAAAGGTGGATTTCATTTCTTCTTTAATTCTCCAGGCTTATCATGCGGTTTCGGGAGACACAAAGCAGGTGTCATGGCAACCCAAAGGAATTCATACAGAAAGAGAAGCAAGACGATGGGGAGGGTTGGAAGGAACGGGCTGATAACGGGTCTGACGGAGCGGAGGTTTGTTAACATGCAGTCTTTACAGACAAACAAGTGGAAACGTCACGTGTCCTAATCGATTCACAACTATAAAGGCAAGAGTCGCATGGCTGGATGGCGATTAGCACAATGTGTCAGCTGTAAAAAAACAGCTCTGACGGTCACCACATTTTGTGCAAGTGTCCAAAGCAACGTGACGAAACCTCACTGAGTTCCAGAAAGGCACAGCGGCCGCAAAGACCGAAATCATTCAAATGTACCACGGGACCGGCCGGAAAACCTGTGACGGAGTAGGCCAAACGGATGCTGCCGACGGGAACAGACGATCATAGAAGGCACAAATCTACAGGCCCAAGAAATGAACATGTCACTAAGCTTTGTTCAGACTGGTGGACAAGACAAACAAGACAGACTGTCATTTGTAAGGTGATCAGATAGTGTGTCCAGGCATCAGCAGCCTGTCTGCATGGGTCGCTGTGGTAACGATGTAGGCGTCAGTAACTACATACACTGTCGTAAAGCTCCATCATCTCATCAGAACGTCAGAACTCCGGTATACAGCCGCTTTGACGCACTTCTGCACTTTGGATTCGAGGTGGTTGTTGTGCGTTGCCTTGGGCGTGACGCTAAAGACCCGTTGAGTGTCCAGTCTGAGATGCACCTGTAGAAAAACGATTGGAATCGAGTTTCAAACCACCTGCAGACGCCTCTTGGATCAGATTCTCCGGAAATTCTGAAGCCGCTCCACCTGGCTGTGCGGTGGATTTGGGTATCCGCTTGGACAACGGATGCATTTGGTGGCTGACTCTCTTGTGCTATGGATGTGGCTACGGTAGCTCAACTGCAGTTAGTGTTACGCCGATTCTAAACTAATGTGTCCCAGCCATAACCACAGCTACAGCCCGTCTCAGTCAGCCTCCACAGCAGCCAGTGAAAGAGCCGGCTGCACCAGGTATCTGTCTGCCTGCACCAGGTGCAAGCATGCGCATGTCGAGCGAGGCTCTCAGAATAGTTCAGTGTTTATGGTGTTCCATTTGGACCGTGTGCATTTCTGGGATACACGCAAATGTTCACACCTTGTTTAACGAGGACATAAAGAGAAGGTGGATGTTAAAATGTAGGCCAGAAGTTCCTGCCGAGCTGCTGGATCTAACTTTTGCCAGCGCGCCTCTAATTTCCTTTGTACCTACATTAAATCCTTTAATGTGGTGGGGAGCCAAAGGGACCAATGGACAGACAGAAACACACACACACACCACACCGTATGTTCAAAGCAGGCGACCAATACTTGTGATCAATGTGTGAATGTACACTCTCGTTCATTTATACATGTGGTGTGACTCACCATCACCTGCAGACAGCGTCTAACACCACCTGTTTCTGAGAGCGTGAAGTGCAAATGTTCTGTTAATTAAGATCCACCACCTCCCTCCAGTTTTAATTGCTGTGTACATGTGCCTTTGTGTACGTCTGAACGTGTGAAGTCCAGCGTGAAGAAAAAAAAAAAAAGCCCCACAGAGTCAAACTTGATATGTTGCGAAGTATCACAGACGGGGGGGGCGGGGGGGGCAAACTATTTTGGTTTCTCGAGCATGCAGTTTGTTTGTTTTTCCTGAAATCTGTTCTCTCGCTGCTTTTTCTTTTGCCTTAACGGCATCTGTCTCTTGCTCTGTGCCAGATCTAAGCTCCTGTAAAGCCCACCGAGGCTTCCCTACAACCAGCAGGAAACGACAATACATGTTCATATTTATCCAGCTATGTGCATATTGTCAGGGCAATTGGTAACTTCAACATATATGCAATACTTTTCCTCTGCCATGGTAGTTACTCGGCGTGTGTTTAATGTGTGTGTGTGTGTGTGTTTTGGCCTCGGCTGGTAGAGGCCCCTCTCTAGTACCCCCCAGCTCCGTCTCTCCTGCCAATAGCTAATTGATTTGGCTCCATGCTGCCTGCTCTACTTACTCAAGTAGTTAATTAACTTAACTTTTAATTCGCTTCCACACAGCGCCTGGGTGAAACATAAAGCTGACACCGGCTCCGTGCGCGCGACCACTCGCCCTGTTTTTGCGTAACGGAGCACACAAAGCCGCGAGCCCCTCGGCTCGTAAACCCGGCCGGGGGGGCAGGTCGAGAGGCTGCTCGGCAGAGTTCGCTGCATCTCCGTGACTCACTCCAGCTCTTCACTTTGTTCTTTTGTAGCTAATGCTCACTGACTCTGCCTTTTTCCCAGTGTTTCCAGCCACGTTCTCGCTTCACCTCTGCGGCGACTTTCTCAGTTAAACGTACACTAATTGTGATTTTAATTGGCACACAAAACAAAATTGCCGTGCTACATCTGCATGAGGTTGATGAGGTTCGTGATTAATAGCAATTACGTGGCGATCACTTCACCAGGCACTGAGATGTCTGGCTTTCAGAAGTCACTTCTTTACAGCCCGTACTCTCCTGGAACAAAAGCTCCTCTCACACCTACCTGCAGCCTAACAATGAAGAATGGCACCAAAAACCAGCAAATGGCAATACAACATGTCAGATGTGAAGGCTAAAAAGCCTCATCAAGCCAAATAAAAGCCAATGTCAAAGCAGTATCATTGTTCCATTTATAATGTTTAATGTTTACCTATCTTATTCAATACTAATGCGGACTGCGACTACTGCTACTCACAGGCTAAGAGGAATAATATTCATGTTGTACACCAATAGATGAACTTCTTGAACTTGAATCTGCTGGATGTTTTGTGGTACAGACGCAGGTTTTTCTCCTGGCACGTATTGTAAATAAACTTTTTAAGCAATGCACTCTCCCTTTATTCCAGTCCACCACCCTTCACAGTGCAGCGGTGTCATTTGATCCCTTATATACAGTGGGATGTGCTGTGGCACTGGGCTGGGTGAACAGCATATAAGCCTTTTTCATGTCACTGTGCCATAACAGGGAAAGCGCAGGTGGAACTAATGGCATTAATGATGGCTCTGGTCCACTCAAGTGTCCATTAAGCCCATGAGCCAGGATGCATAATACAGGGGTTCCTCCTAAACAGAATGTTTCAGTTGCAGCTGTGCATTTCGTGCTATGAAATATCAAAATGTTTGCAGTGGAAAAGGCTAATTAATGGAAATATGTAGCACATCATGTAAATTTCGAGGTGCAGCCGTGGGTTCAGAATTCTTTAATGTGTTGCTTTAAAGCGGTCCAGCTATAGCTCATTGTGCAATGTCTGTTTTTAATATTAACAAAATAAACATTAAAAACAATACCGTATTTCCTCAGATAGCAGCCGGGGCCTTTATTTACCTGAACTTTAGAAGGTACCAGGCCTTTATCTGAAGCAGGCTTGTATTAGAGGCAGGCCTTTGTTTCTAATTTCCTCTGTTAATAGTGTAATTATATAGTATAAATGGTCATATTTTAGTTGATATGCTTCCGTTTGCCCTGTTAAAGTTACTGCATCATGCTGTTACTCAACACTTCCTGCGTCAGTTTCAAATTAAAAGCCCTTCATTTCTTAACAAGGCCTTTATTGTGTAGCATTTGCAGGAAAGGTGTTGGGGAAAATGAACTGACTTACAAAGTTCCCATAGGGCGCTTGAAATGTAGCTGCTTCCATCTTGTGGTGCCTGTAAGTTACTACAACACAGTTTGGCTGAGACGTAAACACACACCTGCAGTGACTGAAGTCAGACAATAACACTATAGCATGATTATGTTGTTAAGTATATTCAATCAAAGCAATAGAAATATTCCATGTTAGTCGGCATGCACATAATATGAATATTATCCAGCCTTGTTATTTCCCTGGCCTATATAGGAGGCTGGCCTCTATTTGTTCGTTTCAATCACATCCCCGGCTGTTACTGGAGAACCGGCTTTTACTTGACTCCCAGTTTTTATTTAAGGAAATAAGGTATGTTTCAGGCAAGGCGCACTGTCACGCGATAAGAGAAGAAGTAGTAGTGAAGGTACAGCCAGGATGTGCCAGTTACAAGAGAGTCAGACAAAACTGCATTTCTGGAGTTGAATCTGAAATGAAATCACCTCACTGAATGGATGTAGTGACAACAGCAAACTTAAATCTCTCAACACCACCAGCAACATTATAAAACATGTCTTTACTAATAATTAGCCTATCTGATGTTGTAGTGAATTCATAGGAAGCCTTGCGGTTCAGGTTCGAGATCCGGGTTCTTTGCGTTGATTCTGGCAGACTGGAGACAGGAGCTCTCAGTGAGGTAGCAGGAGGCAGAAGGAGGAAGCAGGAGGCTGCCGCACGGGCGTTCACAGTGACAGCGTGACAGAATCTCTAATTGCAGGCCAAAATGCGCTCGCACACACACACAGCTCCTCAAGAGGCTTCTTCCTCAGACGGCGGTTGGAGGAGTAGATGAATCTTTCCCTAAGATCTCAGATAAAACTTGCCTCCAACAACGTTTGGATACTACGAGGACGCCGATCCTGATGTTATCGGAAATTAACTTTAACTTACAGAAGCAGTAAGCATCTGCAAAGAAGCCACAAAATAATTCAGTTGCAGCTTGGACTAGATTTTGGATTGGCGCCAAGGCAAGACCTGGATGCGGGTCATAAGTGAGCAAAAAGAAGATGCAAAATCTGTTGATGTTAATTGCGATGGCATCGGCCACTCTTTAGTGGCATAATTTCAAATTCGTGTTGGTCACATGGTTTGGAACGATTTCAAGCTCTCCTTAGTAGAAAATCTGATTAGTGTCAAACACAAAAGGTCTGAAATGGACATTTGGGTGTAAGCTTGCAACACCGTGAGCAGCTATCTCCATTGCCAACGGCGCAAAGATACGAACATTCGGGACGAAAACTGGCCTCTTGAATGTCCACCTCACAATAGTTATCACACCTACTTTTAAACTTTCAAATTTGAAGCCCCTTGTGACCTCGTCAGTGCAGAAACACATCAAACCATTCCAGACGTTTCACAGCACCTCGCCCCCTCCTCTCTATCTCCATCTCAGTAGGTGTCTTTCTTCATGTCCTTTGGGTCTGTCTGTTCATTTGTCCTTTTTGGCTGCAAAACACTTCAGTAACCATTTTTGGCATAACTGCTTATCAGTCAGGAAAACATTCTCAAAAGCCTTCTCTTTTTTTATTTTTTGCTCTGTCTCCATTGGTTTGAAGATAGAGGAGTCCATTCTGCTGCCACACTTTCTCTGGACCCGTCTGTGTTTCGGCACGATGAAAGCCAACAGTTCATTCGTGTTCAACAGTCGGAGGGTTTCACTCCAAAACGGGGACGTCTACCTCCGCACCCCGTCAACACGTATGATAAAAAGTATTGAAGCTACGTTTCAGTACAGCAACTGACCTAAGGCCTGCCTGACACAGGTGTTCAATAGATTTCCCACAGGTGCCAACTACAGCAAACCTTTTGGTTGTTTGTCTTTAGAAATTAAGCTCTTACAGCTGCGTTAACTGATTTTTGGCCACTTGGGGGCAGAACTCCACAACAAGCTGGTAAACCCGCAGTCCTGACATATTGTCTTACAGTATTGTTACGGGCCAATGTTATAGCTAAGTCCAATATTCACACACCTTTTTGCTCTGTTTTGGTCTTCGCCAACTCCTGAGAGAAACATCTTTAGCGGCTAGATGTTCCTCTTTATTCACCGACTTTGCCTGTCTGCCATTTGGTCACACACACACACACAAGTAAGGTTACATTTGAACTTTGTTTCAGGCAACATCAGGACAGTACACTCCAGCTCATGTCTCTCATTCACAGAGAAAAGAGAACAAATAATAATACGTGACACAGAACAGAACGGGGCTAATAAACACAGACTGTCTGATGATCAAGGTTAAACAGAAGGAATAACAAGTCTGCATGACGTCTCATCATCCAGATGTTTTTTTGACCCAGATTTGGATATTTCTGCCTGGAACTGAGGCGAGCTGTCGTGATCAGCAGGTTAATAAGCCTCTTAGGAAGGAAGAGGCAGAGGAGGAGATTAATGCTCACACCTCCACTGGTGCTTACAGACAAACTATATACCCACTGTGTGAGTGAATATAAGATGCAGACAGACAGGCTGTTAATCACTGCACGGTAAACTATAGTGCAGATACAGATGTGTCAATGAGCATACTGTGACCTCTGATAAATTCAAATAACAACATTTAAACCAATAAAAGATGAAATAAAAACGACATTGCATGAAAGCAAGCCTATAAATATGGGTTTTAAGAAGAGATTTGAAAGAGGTTACTGATTCTGTAGCCTTATCTCCTCAGGCAGGTCGTTCCAGAGTCGAGGGGTCCTGATGGCAAAAGCTCGTAAGTGATCAGCAAAATCTTAAAAACAATTCTAAATCGAACGGGGAGCCGATGGAGAGAAGCCACGACCGGGGTGATGTGATGTGGTCTGTTAAAACCAGTAAGAAGCCGAGCTGCTGCGTTCTGAACTAGTTGGAGGTGAGAGAGTGACGTTTGGTTGATGCCAGAAAGGAGGAAGTTACAGGAGTCGAGTCTCAAGAAAACGAGACCATGAATGACTTTTTCCAGGTCCGAGCGTGAGAGCATTGGTTTGATTCTGGAGGTGGCTCTTATTTGATGAAATGCATGTTTAAACACTACGTACAGAACACTACATTAAAGCTGTGCAGTCATCTGTAGGCCAGTCAGGTATTCCCT
>JAVQJF010129364.1:0-24408 GCA_036023855.1 Gadopsis marmoratus
ACACACACACACACACACACACACACACACACACACACACACACACACACACAATATTATAGCTGGAAAAAGTCATCACATCACATTCCATCTTCCATAGAAAACAGCATTAAAGCATCGTCTTTCAGCTACGACAACATGGCTTTTTGTGTAGAAAACACAGATCTAAAACTGGCTACAGTTTCCTAAAAGCGCAGACGATGCATCATTTTGCTTAAAATTAAAAGAAAAAAAAACAACCCTACAATGTCTGGCTGGGCCTCTTCCAGTTGTAACAGGATTTCAGAAACCCTGTACTTTAGCTTCCTCACAGCCAGAGGTACACAGTGGGATCAATGAGCAGTTTCAAGCTTAAACAAGTATGAGGCAGTAACATGTTTTAATTAGAAATAACATAACATCTTTATATGTAGGCTAAGACACTACTGTGAGTGAGAAAGAGAAAGAGAGAGAGGCTGTGTGTGTTTATCTCCAACAGGCCAGCTGTGGTCGTGACAATAAAAAGGGAAATAAATGGGCAACACATTCTCTTCTCCATTTCTTTTCTCTCACTTGGCTCTCTTTTTCTTATTAGACACACACGCAAATATCATGCTCACACACCCCAGTTGGGTAAAAACCACAGGCATGGAGCATCGCTGCAATGGAGACCACATGTCTGCGGCTTGAGAGCAGAGTTCCCACAGTACACTGACCCTCTAACTTGCACACATCCACACACACAATGTACAATATTAATCGATCTTTAAAAAGACAAGGACAAACAGGAGGAAACGTCCATTAATGAGGATCCTTCATATTGAAAATTAACAGAAGTTAATTTACATTATAAAACAATAGTTTTTCCTCTGCATTCTTTACAAACTTAAAAAGGGATGTAAAGTAAGTAAGATGTTTGACAGCAGATAAACACAGGAACAATAGACAGGTAAGTATTCAAGAAAATCTAAACAGTGTTTAACCTTCCTTAAACAGATTCCTCTATAATAATGCAGTTGAATGTGATACAAATGAGCGAGTGGAGCATTTCTGTGGTCTTTGTTTCAGAGCCCCTTACTATCCTGCCAGGAAAACTAAGTCTAGGAAAGAAAGAGTGGAAGTAACAATGAAAATACATACGGCATCTTTCAGGTTGATGGGACTTTTGAGTTCACACAGCAGTTGGACGATTTGGATCTTCCCGCTGGCAGCTGAGGATATAATGAAATAGTTCGACAATGACAAGAAGCACACAGGTGCCCAGATCCGTTTGGTCCAGGATTTAATTCAGCAAAATGTTTCTCTCATTTGTCTCACTCTCTGATTTCCAAATGACCACATTTATTTATAGGCAGGCTTACGGTAGCTGTATGACACGAGCGAGCCATTACCTCTACTTTAAAAGTGCAACATTGATTAAAAACCTATACTTTAACTACGCAGCTGTGTCTAACATCAGCATTGTAACACAAACTGAAAAGAAGCTCAAAAGAGATCTGTCATATTCAGTGAAGGCAGACATTGAAAACATTATTTATAGAAACAGAAAGTGGCAGCCTCATGAAATAATAACCAGTGATGAAGTCTGTGAGTGATCTTCTCGTCCCTCAGAGTCGCTGTAGTGTTTACTTTCAATGGAAACCTTCAAGAGCATTAAGGGAACTTTTGATTGTAACAAACGGGGCTGAGATCAAGTTTAAAATCACTTAACTCTGAATATGGTAGATCATTTCATCCACATAAATCTTGAGCTTAAACTTAATCTCATAAGATATTTTCCCACGTCCTTGTCTAAGCAGGCTAATCTTCAATAAAAGCACTTTTGTATAATTAACTCTCAGGACAGTGAGACACTTACCAGCATGATGTAGAGCAGCCTTTCCTGAGCTGTCTACAGCATCGAGAGAACATTTACTCTGGAGGGGAAACAGAAACAGTGGAATGAAAATCAGTGTCACACATTCTGAATTCTGAATGATTATGAAAGAAAAGTTACATAACTAAACACTCTTACACTTTGTCTCAGTACATTTGTTGCTTGTTACGTGATGAACTGATTACATTTAGTCTGCAGTCTCCATCAACCTGTCGTCTCTACTGCAAATTTAGTGGATTTTCCCTGAATGTCAGTGTCTATGTCCCAAAGTGTGTGCAAATTCTCAAATTTGGAAACGAATTGTGGCTTGAGTATCATGAGTATAATAATTTTAGGAGTTTAATATCTGAGGAACTGAAACCTGTTTGACAGTGGTGCTTTATATGGATGAAATGTTTATCTAATTTAGATTATAATTAAATTAGACAACACGGTATACACACAAACAATATATCACTGCATATATACATGTTTGTTTTTCTTTTCTCTGCATAATTTACTAGTGGTGTCCTGCTACACATTTTAGGAATAATAGTATTATTTGTTGCTAGTGGTAAACAGTTTCCAACCCGCACAATTAAAACTATTTCATGTCTAGTAAAGACACGTGTGTGTCCGAACATTACAGTAGGAAGCGGTTTGGGCCACAAGGGTTAAAAAGGTGTTTGGAACATTTTGCTTTGTACAAGTGGACTTGCATTGATGTTTGACCAGGCATGTGTGTTGCTGAAATGCTGCAGATTGTCATGGGATTGTTTGGTCAGCAGATCAGAGCAGGAAGAGAGAGTTTGTGTGTGTGTGTGTCTCCTCCTGCTGAGATCTGCTGATCTACACACACAATCAGCAGACTGAAGGAATGAAGCAGTGAAACAGTCTCAGACATCTTAAAAGAATTGTGAAACTAGTCAGAGGACAGGTTTCACACCGTACACGCTCCTTATTTGCTACAGCGAGTAATGCGTCCAAGAAGTCCTGCTGGGTGGCTAGATGCTCTGCCGATATTCTATATGGCAACGTTCAAGTCTTACTTCCATATATTTGCTGAACCTACTGTAAAAGACTGTACAGCCTTTATGCGATCAAATACCTCATAGTAGCTTATCATGGATGCAGATTTTGTGTAAAATATCATTAAGCCAAGTTGTCGCACTATTGGTCATTTCAGTGCATTAAATGTGAAAATGCAATTTTAGAGATACAACTCACAATATGTCACTTATAGAAGCCTCCTTCACTGTATCCACCTTACCTGAATGAGCTTTTTGCAGCACTCGATGTGATTGTTTTTGGCAGCCAGATGTAACGGATTAAAACCTGAACATAAATAAGGAAAGGCTTTATGAAAATGTAATGAAATGAAAAAGTACAACGACCACAAGGAGGCATCTTTGAAAATAAAGTGGAATTGTTCAGATAACAATCCTACAATTAAGTAACAACATTATACATTATGTATTGAGAAGAATGATCACATTTATGTAGAAATACAGGATGTCAACAAACAATTCCCACATGGAATTGTTGGGTCTGTACATATAGAGTTGGCTTGGACTTGCTCTATATTAACAAGTGCTATGAGATAACTCTGTTATGATATTGCGCTATATAAATATATTATATATTATTTATATAAATAAAATTGAATTGAATTGAACATGTTCTAGCCCTACTTTATGAAATTACAGTACATACCTGCAGCATCAGTGATGGACAGGTCAGCTCCATGGGCTAGGATGACAGATAGGCAGTCTGTCTGACCACGAGCAGCTGCCACGTGAAGACTATACACAAACCCGAAGCAGAGAACAAATTAGAAATGCAGAAATTGTCTGTAGAATCACAGAAATGTTTGAAAGGCCTGTTTACAGTATTTTACTCTCTCTTCTCTAGTTTTCAGAGTAGCATTAAAGGTCTCATGACACGTGAAATCAAATCCACAACCACAACAAAACCACTTCATTGTCTGTTTGTGTGCAAGTGTGCAGTAGGCAATCAATGCAATCCCTTTCCAGCTCAGCAAGCACAATGAAGAAACACACACACACACTCACAACTATGCCCACATGCCTTTCAATCAGGTTTTATCACCATAGAGATACTGTGTAGACTCCTCCTTTGTGCGTCCTGAAAAGATTGGAGCGCTGAGATCCCAAACCACCACATTCACCGTGACTTACAAAGGCTGTGTGTTTGCGTCTGTATGTGTGTTTCTGCATTCTAGCCACACACACAAAGAAAAAGGTCATGGATGTGAACTACTGTTGGAACAAAAAAGCCTGTGTGTTTGTTTCTGCATGTGAGAATCGTGCTGCAGTCGTTTCTCCTTGCATTTGTTCCTGCGTTTTGATGGTCTGGCTCTGCATGAGCCGCTTAACACATTGAGGTCAGCGGGTGTTGTGTTTCAGAAAAAGAAAAGGGTAAAATATTAACACTGAGCCTCTGTGTGTTATCAAGAATCTTAACCGGTGAGGCAACGAGCTCCACCGCCTCTGCAGAAATTAACCGACTTTCAAAACATAGAATGTCAAGGAGGCTGAATGAGTGGTTGACAAATGTCAACCTTTCAGGAACTAAGAAAAGCAGCCACGTTGCTAAACTGGACATTCATTTTTAACATAGTGCTGTGGAGTGTGAAAGTACTTTCATAAGCCCAAGACTTTAGAATTTGAGCATATAGAGATATAGGTGTAACCCTTAAACAGAAAAGGAAAACAACAAAAAAATCACCAAGACTGGATAATGTTTCCCTGAAGTAAGATAGATAGATAATATATTTATTTCAGGGAAACATTGTCCAGTCTTGCTTGCTTGCTGGCTGGCACACACGGATTCATATGATTACAGAAAGATCTAAATCAATATACTGCACGAACATGTGCTAAAAAGAAAATTCCTTGATTGTTAAATCTGCACCAAAGCCGTTTTTCCTTTGTTGTTTTGCAGATAATAGTAAGAATGCTTACGCTGATTTGCCCTCACTGTCCATCTTCACAGCACTGGCACCTTTCTTGGTAATAAGCGATGCCACCTTCTCCACCTCGCCATGCTCCACCGCAGCAAGCAGGCGCTCGTCGTTTTTGTTCCACTCATTGACCTATAGGGAATGATTTGTATAAAAAAAAAAAGAATGAGACAGTAAGAGATGAGGTTATTGAAAAGAGTCATAGCAGATGCAATCAATCGGGTGGAAGACAATACAATGCAAATCTTATCTCTTTATGATATTAATTTAGTTATTGTGATAATTCTAGGAAAAGTAATGTAATAATGTATACATTCCTAACAATGACGTGCCTCATTGGACATTGACACACACATTATCAAAAAGTACTCTGCAGCCAAAATGACTGGGATGCCCTTAATGTTAGTAATGTTTCTCAGAGGGAGAAAATACTTTTTTGGCTCCACTGTGGCCCACACAAAACGCACACACGGCCCCACATTTGTATCACTGACAGCCTGTGTTCTGATAAGTCAGGTATTGGAAAGCTTCAAGCATGATCTCATACTTAGACAGTCTTGCTACACTGCAGTCTGAGGGCTCAAAATACAGCACAGTAAGCTTTAAGAGCTGTCCTCTACAGCGTTTACCTCTGGCCAGAACCAAAATGCTCAACAATGACTAAATAAAAAGGAATGATGGACTCAAACTATAATAAACTAAAATCAGGAATATAAAACCAGGAAAGACATAGCCTGGCCATAAACATACGGCTTTATAACCTCTCATTTGAAGGAAAACTTATTATATTAAAGACAGATTAGAAAATGTGTTTAATAGAAGGAGGATGAAATGAAATTAATTTGTTTCCTTAACAAAAAGCAGAAATAAAATAGCAGAATAAAAAGGAGGGAACTGAAACCACGCACCCCAAAAATGTTGGCTTCGTGAGTTCATTAGTCAGCAATCCCTGCAACCACCTGTGCATATTAGGATGCAGTACAGAATTAGATTTGACCCGATAGCCTACTGACCTACACGTAAGAGGGTGAACTCTCTGACTCTATAAATACTTGCGGTGGCAAACTGTACCCTATTTTAAGAGCAAGAAGCCAACATGGTGATACATGGTGTAACTAGCCTCTGTGGCAAACACCCAGGTGCAATCACTGCAATACATCTTGCACAGCTGGTGGAAAAATGCAGGGCTATAAAAAAAACTTCTGTAACTGAAGCCATTAGGATGACCACTGAGCCTAAGCTCTGCAGCCTAGGCCTCAGAGTCATTAATGTGGACCAGTGGGGAAATGAAAAATACTAAATTGTTGTAGGTTTTAAAAACTGAAAATAAAGTCTACGGTCAGTGAGAGTGGGGAAACATTTTTCTGGCAAGCAGCTCTGGAAAATTGATGTAAAAGAATACCCACACACACACTCTTTGTGATCCTGACTTCAAAGCACCGAAGCAAGAGGTGAGATACTATTTAGGAGGCAGTGTAAGATGAGAAAGTTCACTTGCAGACTGGAAATAACAGATTGGATATAAAACACTGACAGAGACATGTGAAAAAGATACATGAATCTACCAGGTGCTCCATCAAGTCTGTGAAGAGCAGTGATAGGCAGATCAGTGTAAAGTGGAACAGAGAAGTCAGTGAACATGCATGTGCATCTGTCCGTCACTATGATTGGTGTGCAGTGAAACATGACACAGCAGGAGATAGCTGAAGCTATAAAAAGGACACATCCCATATGGTGTAGTGGTTAGGACTCGTCTTCACAGAGGTGTGCTGGATTTGCCTCCCAGTATGCTGGTATGAAAAGTCTCATGATTTTCATACAGACAGTCATGGGTTGTTCAATCAGCGTGCAGAGCACTGAGGCAATCAAATACTAAAAATAGGTGCACTTAAGAGAGAAACTGAGTAGAAGAGAAATTAATATACACAACTGAGGAATAGCTAAAGAAAATGTGTCCATGCATATGAACCTGTGTTTGTGTTTCACTGAAATCTTCAAAGAGAATGTAAAAGGAAGTTCGAGGGTAGTTGGTTTATATTATTCAACACGGTACCCAGTCTTATCATGTTTTGTGGACATCAGGAAGGGTGGAACTTGGTGCTGTAAATGAGTGGCTTTGTGGTCCGGAAACAGCAGCAAAACAAACTCACTCCTGTACATGACAGATTGAATAACAGGAGTCACATCTTGCTGACAGTGAGGTGTCCCTTAATGTGAGGCTGTTACAGATGAATTTAAGCCTAACTTGTATGCTCCACCTAAATAATTCAGAAACTTATAAGATCTAAAAAAGATAGAAAAAAAAAATATCATGACACTGACTTTTTGTTACGTCTTTTCTAGGAATTGACGCGCTTGTTATCTGCCAGCTGAGCTGATTTCAATAGATGGATCTGTTTGTATGGAAGTCTTGTTATTTCCTATATCTAACCCTCTGTAAACTCTATATTGCTTGTATATGTGAAGCCCTGTGACTGACTGGCCAGTTACACATTGCATTTTGGGGTTGGTTTCAGCTTCCATGTGACCAATCTGATCAAAGCAGACTCATACCCTTTACTAGATAGTTAATCCTGCACCCTATTATAAATGTATATATTTTTCAGTATCTGTTCGAACAGCTGAATATGCTATTCTCAAAGACATGTTCCACACACTAGCATGCAGCACGAAGGAAATAAGATCTCCCCCATGATATTGGACATCTCCGTTCCTGGTTTCCACTCAAGCAACAAATATTTAACTCCTGGTATGAAATGATATTCAGAGTTGCTTAATCTGATGATCTTGTCACAAGGAATAATATCGAAATGATACAGAAGTATGTCAAAATAAAAGTCACACAGAGAGAGACGATGCAAGCTTTTAAATGCAATGAGATGTCTATCAATGTGTATCCTTAAGATATACCCAGAGGAGACAACTAGTGTGGTTTTACAGAGATGGAAATCCAGAAATAAGGCATGAGATAGTGCAGGATTTGGGTACTGTATATTTTCTTGGTTCAGAGCTTTGTACTATCATTAAAACCACTACCAGTAACACTTGACAACCACTTTACTGCACTTCAGTAAAGATTTGTTCATGCTGTCGTTGGACGTCAGTTGCTTTGAATATCAACTGAACATTTAGAGCAAAGAAAAGGGTAGGAAGGCTCACTACCCTCTGGCAAGAGTTTCACTCTAAAAGCTTTTACTCAAGGTTGTGCCTCATCTGAACCTCCACTATGTCTACGGAGGAGAGTCAACACTCCTCTTCTCTCTCAAATAGAAAAATGGACAGTTATTGTTTCACCATGCCACTTATTATTGCCCAAAGGGGTTCCTATGACAGAGAAACTAGTCTTACAACATCTGCACAATTTTGTGCACTTTAAACGTTTCACACATCTGCGTCTGTGCTTAATTTCCCTCGTTTCATGCTGGTCAGGCTCGACTGTTGCAAGGAACGAAGGCAGAAATACATATCTGAAAATAACGATTATTTCCTGCCAATTAATCATTTGCACTATAAAAACATAAAAAAAATAGTGAAAGAAGTCCACAGTTTCCTATCACCCAAGGTGATGTCAAACGTCTTGTTTTGTTCGACCAACAGTCTAAAACCTAAAGCTATTCAAAATTACTATAATGTAAAACGAGGACAAGAAGCTAAATCTCCCAGTCGTTGAAACCTTCAAATGTTTGACATATCTACTTGAAGATGAATGATTAATCGATTATCAAAACAGAAGACAATAAATGTTTCTTTTTAAAGTTTGGTCAGAGGACACTTTGATCAAAGTAAATAGTTTGTGGTTTGATTCTTTATTTTGCTGCAAGAGAAACATTTCCTGACAAGTATACAGTTGACATTTGCAGTGAATGCTCCTATCATGTTCTGATAAGCAAAAACTGAATGTGGGAGAAAAGCTGGACTGGACTTTGAACCCCTACCAACACAAATACCTCCCACCAGCACCAATAGACACAAATACAGGGGAAACACTGATGTACTATAATCACATGATCCTGCCTAATGGCCTCTGTGATTTTAATGGGCTGAACAAAAAATGATGAGGCGTCACGATGGAGCAGCGTGACACCGATAGCATTGCAGTCACTACATTGTAATGGACAGGTTTCACTGGAGCGGAATGCACTGCTCCAGTTTCGGTCGCATGCACAAATAACGTCGTCGCAAAGAACCTGATGAAATAATCATGTGCTGGCAGAGATGGTGCAAAATCAGTACAGGCCAAAGTGATTAAAGCAAAACGTTTTCTAAACCAGAAAGGGGCATAATGCTGGAAAATGTTGACTGTTCTGAGAGAGCAAACACTGTGCTATATCCTCGCAGTGCACCAGTAGCGAAGAAATAACCTTTTCTGTTTAATGTAATATTATCAAACATATCTTTGACATGGTTTTAAAGCATTCCTGAGTCCTTCAATGTAAAATATGGCTGGTAAGGTGCAGTAGAAACAAGTTGAGAACAAAAATTGAAACATTGAAATAGCATAACTTGTTAAGTTGATATGTTGAACTTCATAGCAAACAGTTGCTTGTTAACACATTCAACAGCAACGTTAGCATTCATTTTGGAGTCGTGTTTCTGATCACCTGACAAATGCAAAGTCCAATATTCACTCTCTTTTTGGTCTAAAATATCTGGTTCTTTAGCTGCTAAATGCTCCACTATGTTTGCCAGCTAGTCTAGGTGCTGGGCAGACAGTGTACAGTGGGTTTTTAGGGATTTTTTATTTATTTTTTGCTGGAAACAGCTGCCGCAAAAAAACGACATTATGAGAACGGTGAGAGAGAATGCAAACACGAAAGTTGGAGGCTGGAAAGCTGAACAAAGAGCTGAAATGATAAAGCTCTGTAAAGCCGAGGGGAGCTGCAGATTCAGGTGATAATTCTCAGTAGGTTCATCACTGCCAGCAGCCCCTTTCACATCGTCATGTAATACATGTCATTATAAAAATATTGATTATACTTTAATTAAAGCAATTGTTAGTTGCAGCCCTGCTCCTCATAATGTATAATCTGGACACAACTCTTATTGTATTGTATGAACACCACACATTCAAAAACTAAACCAATGCATAACAAATTACTTTAGACAATATCCGCTTGTATTGAATGTTAGCCCACGTCGGCTTGCACTGGACAGCAGGGGTTTAGCCTACATCGGTTTGCACCAGCAATAACTCATGGGTCAGTAATCCTGAGATTATAAATCAGTAGGACCACTATTGGTCTGTGCGTGCAAAAAGGAAGTGAAAAGGATCTCACTTCCTGTCTTGCTTTCAGTTGGGTTTCCCCGACTGCCCCGTTCTCTCCGGCTCTGTCTGTCTGCCTGTCTCTCTTTCTGTTTCTTGTGCAGTGTGTTTACAGTGGGATCAGGGTGTAGACGGTAGTGTTTGTTCCCTCTCTGTCTGTCTGATACTCATTAAAAAACAAAGAGTCGGCTGATAACACTAAGTGTTTCCTGTTTGTCCAGGCCTGAAACTGGCCTCAAGGACAAGGACAAAAAAGCAAAAAACACTCAATGAACTGGTAGAGATGTGCTGACAGACGAAAAGAAAGAAAGATAAAGGACTGGTTTAAATCAGAATTCTGTGTGTTCATCGCTCCTTCTGCCCACTACTCTCCTTATATGTCTCACAGGTGTTCAATTCTTTATTTGTGAAGTCTTGCAAATGATAAAATCACAACTACAAACATCCAGTCATTACTACAGCTTTAAAATAAAGTGCAAAGAAAACAGATGCTCATCAAGTGAAAGTGACTGTTTGTTAACCTAATGGTTTCTGCATAAACATGTCTGCACAGAGTGCTTTTTCTGCTTCTCTGAACTTCCCCAGTTCTCCGAAGGAAAAACAAACTAAGATCGGGAAACAGTAATTCCTACATCACATTCTGTATGTTTGTATAGTTCAGCCACTAAGAGCAGATGGAGTTTAACAGAAAAACATTTACTTTAGAAAACCTTTAGTATTTCCTCCCAAAATAGACAGAATAACATTTTTGCTTATCTACAGAGGTGTTTGTTCTTCTTTGGTTTGCTGGGAAGTCCGGGTGACTTCACTACGTTCTAAATTACTACAAAAAAATTAAATAATAAATTGTAAGGTGGGAAACTCAACTGTTTATTTCAATACAGATAGTTTAATCCCACATTCCGCAAAATAATATAAAACCAATTTAAACCTACTTTAAGCTTGACCTGATAAACTAAAGACAAACTCGCAACTCTGGTGACACTTAAAAAGCAAACTCGTGTTAAGCAAATCCTTTCCCAGGAAATCTAAAGATTAGAAAAATGTGTGAAAGGTAAAACCGGGACTATGCATATCCCCAGCAAATGTCACAGACATCCAGGAATCACTTTTCCAGATGCCTTATGATGGATTAAACTTCTTGTTAAAGGGAAATTTGACCTGGTGGTTGCAACACAATCACTCGTAACCATACCCTCGGGATGAAAAGTAACCCTAACAAATTTCATGGTGATCTGGCCAGTAATTGCCAGGAAATCTTGCTCTGGGCTGAAGTGTTGGACAGACAGACCAACTAACTAGGTCCTGCTGTTAGTTGGGAAAAAATAAATCTAAAAAACTCTGACAAAGAGAAAACAGAAGGGAAATAAGCAGAGAGACTGAGTTAATAAAAGGCTAAAACTTTTAAAAGGAAGTATAACAGACGAAGTCGGAACAAAAAAACAAAAGCAGCACCAGATTGGGACGAAAACACAGAAACTCAAACATGAAACAGTAAAGGAAGTAAAGGAGAGGATGGTAGAGTGAACAATGTACAGAACAAAAAGGGAAAGAAACAGTGAAGGAAAGAGAGAGATTGACACGTCTACAATGTCTCTGCCCTTTGATCAGTAGTGGCTGTTAACTTCAAACCCCTTATCTGCAACAAAGCAGATGCTCAAATGTCCTCAGACAATACATCCTTTCTCTCGGGCCACAGCTGAAACCGCTTACTGCCCTCTGTACTACAAACACACATCAGCACACACACACACACACACACCAATAGTTTACTTGACTCTAAAACTAAGACCCAGAATAAGAGAGTTAGTAGACAGGACTGTTAAACAAAGACCAGATGGTTGCTCTCATAATGAAAGATGCTGCAATGTATTTCACAATACTGCCCAATCTGGACCACACCACGTTTAGATAATGAAGTAAATTCACATGATGAGAACATTTTTCTCATTTGGCAACTTTGTTTTAGAGTAACGGCAATTACAGTGGCACCGCCATCTCCCCACTGAATGTTTCGTACTCTCAAAACTAGTGAGCATTAGTTCGGTCAATTTACTGTCCATATATGAACATCAGCCAATAGTGTAGGTCAAAGAGTACTCCATCGATTTAGCATTGCATTCCTATAACATTGTCGGACTCACAATCAAAGCTGATGCAACAAATTCTTAGCCTTCCCACTGATGACAGGGCATCAACACTAAAACTTTACAGAGAGGAGAACAAAAACCAAACTATCAGGTCATCAGTCACCCTTGAGCTCTCTTCACTTCATTATCGGAGCTTGAAAAAACTCCCATTAGTTGATATTTTCCTTTGACCTCTCCAATTACCTGTTATATTACTGCTTTTTTAGTGCTCCTCTCAAACTCGTGTAGTTACAGAAACACTATGAGGCCAGCAGGACTCTAGCAATAGAAACCCAGTGACAAGCATTAGTTAGTTAAATCACAGCCATGTTAAAATGAGATTTCAGGCAATGTGAGAAAATACATTATATAGTGTGTTTTGCTTTGTGCATTTATAGGCTGCCACCTTGATAGAAGATTAAAAAAGAAACAAGTCTACTACATGTACATGATCTTACTGCTGGTACTCTTTACATACAACTTATTACGCAGTTCGTTTGATTGAATGCATTTGTAAAGCTGAAAGATTGATGCAAAAGTCCGGCATGGAACGTTTTTAGGTTCAAGAAGACCCTTCAGTAAAAAATAGCCCTCGTGCAACACTCCCCCCCTGACACAAATAGCCTTTCCTGCGCTATAAATAAACACTTCTGGACTTGGAAAGCAACCAGCCTCATTACGCTCAAGGGCTGCTCATAAAGTCAGTGGAGTAGGGCAAAAATACACCGTATCCCCCACTTCAGTCATGATACGCTAGTTCGTACATACTCACACTGATGCACACAGACGTCAGCCAGTGTACACAAAGTAGAGTCAAATAAAAAAATCATGCGTTAAACAGTTTCAGTACAGTACTCATTGATCATTCTGTTGAACTCCAAGGGCAAAATGTTGTCTGAAACCATGTTTGTCTGGCTACTCTACGTTAAAGTTGTATCCATCAAACTGTCACTTCCATCACAGTCATTAGCCAGAATTAAAAACATCTCACAAATGTTTGCGAGCAACAACAGTTCTCGGAGGTAGGCTGCAAATCAACCACAACACTGCCAAAAGTCTCTCATGAAGCAAAGTTCTCTTTTTCAGGTGAACCGAGTCTAACCCTCCATCCATCTCCTAGCATGAATGTTGTTCCAGTTGTTCAGCGCAGGCCAAACTAAACAACCTGTCTGAACCAAACTGGGGGCGGGGAGCCTGACTGCCCCTTATCGCCCTAATAGGGTTTCTCTCCTGCTTGCTCTCTTCCACAATATCTCCTCCTTTATCTGGTTCTTGTTCTTCATTATTCCTTCATCTTTGTCTCTCTTCTTTCATTATTCTTTACAATGCCTATCCTTTTCCATAACCTTTCAACTGAACTCCCCTCATCCACCTTATCTGCTTTTGTCTATATTTCTGGTGCTGCAGTCATTATCAGTGGTGAGTTGTGTTACAGTTTGACTTCATCTACATGTTGGTCTGAACCAGGTAAGACATGTCAGTCTAGTGAGTCATGCTAAACTGGATGTGCAGCCAGTTTTCTAAAGAACTTTAAACTCACACTGATAAATAATATCATAAACACAAATACATAAAGCAGCAGACAAGCGCCTTGCAACATCACCGATTTCCTCACAGCCATACTGGCCAATAACAATGCCCATGCACAAACACACACCCACACACAAATGAGCATGCAAACACATGCACAGACATAAGGATCACGCCCGCCAGCTTTTACCATGCTCAGTGCTTCATGTATTTGCTGACGATCAGGTTTCCTGGCTGTATGTCTGTAGTTCATGTACACAGGTGATAAGGAATAAAGAGATCCCATGGGCAGTTTCTGCTTTAATTGGATCCATGTTTAAATAGGCTCTAAGCCATTTTCCTCAGCCTTTCTTTAAAATGAAGATTATTTTTAACATTCTTTTAGAAGCCCATGTGGTCATTAAGATAATGAGCACAGTGACTAGTGTAATCAACAGGTAACTAACTGTGGTGACTAAAGTAGCAGCATAGGTGGAAAGGCCATCAGGACACTACATAAGCTGCTGTAAGCAAGACTAGTAAAGACACAGGAAAAAAACTTCATCATGAGAGTATCCGTCCAGGTCAACAAAGGAGACAGAAATAACATTAAGCTAGATGACCTTTACTTTCTGCTTACAACTTTGTCAAGGACTGAGAAACTGTACTCATGATATGGACTTATAATACGGTATGATAACGAATGTGCCACATGAAGCAGAATGTATTTTTTGACCAGTAATCTTGTAATATACACTACGAAGATGATTACATGTTACTGCAAATATGTGTATAACCGTCACGTGTGTGTGACCTCATGTATGGCAATAAAAGACCTCAGGGTCTGTATTTGAGTTTACCGATTATTCTGCCAATTAGTTCCTTGAAAATAAACAGCAAAAAATGCTAAGCTCAGTTTCCTAAAGTTGACTTGTAATGTCAGCTCTATTTTGTTCATGAAGTGGGGTGACTCTAAGCAGGGCTGCAACTAGAGATTATTTTCATTTCCAAACTGTTGATTATTTTCTCGATTCATATTTTGGTCTATAAGATCTCAAAACAGTAAAAAAATGTCCATCCCAGTTTTCCCAAAGTGACACCAATCCAAAACCAGAAAGAGAAAAGTAACACATCCTCATATTGGATAAGCTGGGCCCAGAGAATTTTGGCCATTTTTGTTTAAAAACTGACTTAATTATCAAAACAGTTGCCAATTGCTTTTCTGTCAGTTGACCAACTGATTAATCCTTTCAGCTCGAAACCTCAGCCTCAACTTCACATGCTTCTGATTGGCTGGCTGGTGGGTTGCCCATTCTCCTGACATAATAGACTCAAACTGATAAGTGCTGTGAACCCATATCACACTTAATTTTCCTTCTCTGCATTGTGTGTTTATATGCATTTTTACATCAGTGCTGACACTTTCTTAAATTTCTCTCAGCTGGCTCATGTAGATAGAATCTGAATACACTTTTTATGTAGAAATAAAATCCTGCAGTAAGTGTGAACAGGGCCTGTAGATGTCCCTTGGACTGCTGTTCTACCTCCTGCTGGGAACTGACAACACAGATACACACCCTTCCTCCACCTCCTCTCAGATTAATGGTGGGCCGTCTCTGAGGTTTTAGTGTCGCTCCCAGAACTAATGCCCTTTCACTATCCCCAGCCAGAACAAACCATTCCATGCCAAACCAAGTCTGACTGGGCCAAATAAAACAGAGCCAAAGCTGTGCTTCAGTTAAAAAGAAACCTATAATTGAAGAACTGCCACATTATTCTGTTACTATATAATGATTTTTATTTTGTGACTGCAGTATGTTTCAACTTTCATGGGAAAAGTAGAATGTAACAGCTTTCTCTAATGGCCATATTTTCCTTAAATTACTCAGGACGGGAATTATTATGGTTTAATATTTCCAACCACACTATGCACAATGCATTATTTAGCAAAGTGTTCAAATGATCAAATTGTGATTTTCTTTTTCAGTACTTCTCCAGTTAACACAGAGGACACATTTCATGAGTCCTGATAAAGAGTCTATTCCTCTAATATTAACATTGCTGAAAGTCAGATTCTATACATTTCAAGCGCCAAAAATACAGCACACAGTAAACATACAGTTTAGTCTCCGGTGTCAAGTAGCTCGGCTGAATTGAAGCCATGAAACAGCTGTGTGGAGTGAGAGGAGACAGCATAATCCACACATCAATTAGACACAGAGAGGCTGGATGATAAAGGGAAGGCATGTGTGTGTCTGCGCATATGCTGTAGATACTGGTGTGTGTGCGTGCACGCCTTGAGTAATCCTGCTTAGTCTAGCAGCTGGGGGAGCAAGTTTAAGTAGTGTGGCAGTATCAAGGTCTGGTTGTGTGTTTAATACTAGAACCACTGTCAAGAATAGAATACACGCATAACCAACAAAGATTGAGTACGTGTGTGCACACAACAGCACAGCCAGTAAGTAATTGGGAGGGGGGGGTAGTAAAGGGCTGAGAGTAAGATAACACTTTAAGCAAATTAACTCATTTAGAGCAGCTCTGCTCAAACAGCAGGGACAGAGTCGTTAATGTGGTCTCAAAGGTTCGACGCACGCCACAAGATTTAATTAAGTTCCCAAACTAATTACACATTTTTTCTAACATTAAAAGTCTTTTCTTGAGGAAAACAACCATTGTTTTTAGAATGAATTTTTAAATTATAGAATGTGTTTGCATTGTTTTAGTGTATGTGAAGTACTGCTGAGTATTGCTTAGGGCTGGTTATCAAACCACAATAACTTCTTGTTCACAACCAAAATGTGTCCGTAGGAAAATAAAGCGCTGGAACTGAATGTTTGTTCAGATTTGCCATCTTTGATTAGGTAGTTGCTGTTTTAAAATCAAAATGTTGTCAACTTTAAAACTGTATTATTTTAACACAAAGTTCTTGCACAGTTTGAATACCAATCAATCTTCTACAATTGAACTCAGACACACTAATTAAAAGAATATTACTGTAATTACAAGGGAAGAACAGGTGATTGATCAATAGACAACTATACAGTGTAATTTGCATTCTTACACCATCTTACTTCGCAAAGGTTGTGTGCACACAGTTTCATCAAAATCAGTCAAAACAATGTGAAATGAATTGAATTGGCTGAATTGATTCACATTAAATAAATAAGGTCGAGTTTGACAAACAACAAATAGAACCAATGTTATTGACATCAACAGTGCAGGTCAGAGCAAAATCATCTTTGACGACTGATTGTTCAGACATGGCTGAAGCAGAATGCCTGTAAGTCTATCTGTGTCTGTTTGCCAACCCCATTCCCAGAAACCAGATTATACCATCTGCTTGTCTTAAACACTGCTCACACACACACACACACATTATTTGGCCAAATAGGTTTAGCCAAAATTATCCACAAACTAATCCCAAAATGTCAATGATGTATCCAAAGACATATTCAGGCACATACAGACAGTCTAGCAGATAGACATGCAAATGTTTCAGAACACACAAGGACACACACACACACACACACACACACACGCACACAAAGATTTCCTCTGATTCACTTTGACCCTGTATAAATTACAGACCTGGTCTGATAAAGCAACCAACACTGGTGTTACTCCCCTTTAGGTACTGGCATGCACAGAATATTGCTGGACACCTTAAATGTGGAAAAAGTCAGACCACAACACAGCCACAATGTTCCCAGTTCAGGAAAAATACTGTTATTACCAATTCTGCATAATCCGTGAGAAAAATCACACATTCAGTTGTTTTCTCAGCTAATCTTTTGTGCAGCAATAAAGCTGTTTAATATCAAGGTTGGAAATGCATGAGCACCTTAAGCGTAGGCGGCATTTTCACACTGCTTTGCCTTACAGTGCATTCACAGTGCAGCATTTGAGAAAGCCGATCTTCTTAACCTGGTGACACATTCTGCTGAGTCTGCCTGGCTGTGCAGTTTGGAAGCTAGTTTACACGGCATTTCTACAGCCAGACATATTGTCATACAACGATCAAATATACTGGAAGATCAAAACATAATGTGGTAAGAAAGGTCTGTTTTTTGTCATATTTAAAAGAGATCATTTTTAAGCAGCTTGGCATCAAGTTAGTAAAGCCATAGTGGAGAACTACAAATTGACTTAATGTTTGTAAAAACCTTTCTGCAGCCTCAACCAGTACAACATTTACCAGTATTACAGTGTACAATGGAACGTGTGTGTGTGTGGTCTTAGCGGATCACACAACTTGACTTTAAGATTTTTCCTATCCACCCAATCAGTAGCAGTTTGACTAGGAGCTGGGGTGCCACTTAGAGTTAAGATCTTGACAAAGATCCTTTTTTTAGTTATGTACCAGTTATGTACCCATGTCTTTTTCAGTACATGACTCTTGGATTAACAGTCACTAACAACCAGATATCTCAACAGCAAAAGCAGACAACAAAAACCTCAAAGCACACAAGAATTTGAAGTTCACCACAATGTATTATACAAATCAGAGCTTGATATAAAACTCACAGTTCAACCACCAGTGAATGAGTCCATCAAAACCTAGCAAGACTCCACCTCAACAAAAGACTAAAAAATACTTTTTATACAATCCCAAAAAATACACTTTGGGATTTCATACAAAAGTTATAGTTCTGTAGCTGACTAAATGTAGTTCAGCAGCCTAAACAACAATAATACAGCACCTCACAACAAGGTGGAAATTAACCTCCTAACTTTAAATTTTCTCAAACCTTAAGTGCCTATAAAGTTAGGTATAACACTTTAACACACCGTACCACGATGTCACATACATAAACTTTCCACATTTAATCCTGGAGGGAATTGGTGTGCAGCCAGGCATTTAACACAATCACAAGGCATACAAAGCTCACACACACACAAAAGGTCATGTTACATCCTGTGGGCTGTTGTCTGTGTTTCCTGTTTTATTTTGACATATTTCCTGTCTGTTCAGTTCCCGCCCCTTGTGCATCATTGATTAACCACAAATGTTCCCTAAAGTTCACCTGTGCCTTGTTCCCATGTTAGTCCCTTGTCTGTTTATACCGGTTGCTTTCTTTTGCTCTTTGTCGGTTCATTCGGTGTGTTCTCGGTTTACTTCATCGGTCATACTACTGCTTGCCCTGTGTTCAGTTTCCGTGTTCCTGTTTTGCCGCTGTGGATGTTGCTCGTGTTTTTGGATTTGGACTACTTGTTGCCTGTGTTTCTACCCGCCTGTCTACCTGCATTTCCCGCATGCTGCACTGCTCGAGGTGCTGTCTGCATTTGGGTCCTTTCCTTGCTGCGTGTACTGCACATCTTGTGACAGGTCAAAGAAGAAATAAAATAACCTATGAAACTATAATAAATACGAATGTATAAAAGGAACAGAACTAAAACACCAGGCAAAAGACCCCTACCCTCTAAATTTTAAAAAGATGAGGGATTAACCCCATCCATAATGCAAAGTGCATGTGCTTAAGACTTTAACAGGGGTTGAGTCTTTCATTAGCAAATGGTACAATCTGGTGTTGCATACATAACCTCTTGCCCTCTATTGGCCCCGTAACTATCACCATTACTGTATACTGTTTAATATTCAAACCACAAGATATCATTTATGGCTGTACCATTGCATCAAATTGAAAGTTCTACATGTCTTGTACATAATTAGTTAAGCATTTCCTGCAGCCTTAAATACTCTTCATGTCTGGAAACGTAAAATTAAACTCTGTGGGTCTACACATTGCTTTCATACAATGTGCCCCCGTGTGGGCCAGATGAAGTTAAACAGGCTAGTAATTATGTGTTTGCATGGTGTGTAAGATTTTGATTTTAGGATACACACACCATAATGGGTGCATTCTTTAGTTTTTATACTTGGAGAAGAGACATCATTTATGTTCTTAGCAACAACTGTCCTTTTCCTGCTGTGACAAGTCAAAATGTCAGCTGTGAAAAAGCCATCTAGATATTGACCAGCACATGGATTCGGTTTTGTTATTCGTATTTTTAGATGGTAGGTCTGGTTGATGAACAATGCAAAGCCTATTGTGTGTGTATATATGTGTTTGAATTAGGTTCTGGTCTTTCTAGTTTGAGTACAGAAACAGAAAAAAAAAAAAGGTATTAAAAATATACAATTGTGGTTTTATTATCAGGACGTATCATCCAGCTCAACATTAGGTCTTATACTGCCTGTATCATATTATAGTAATAAGACATTTTATTCTCTCCTCCAGTTCCATCATCATTTCTACCTTATTTAGGCCAGATGTTGAAGAGGTGTCTGAGTAAAGGGTTGGCTGCCTGATGTATTCAGTTCACTGAGCTGGAGGAGGATCCTCAAAGTGATTCAGTAAAGACTTTACACACATTACACATGATTAGGAAATGTCTTGACTTCGTAGAGAAGCTATTTACAGAGGCATTAAGTTTCTGTTATTTTGTTTAATAAAGTGAAGGGCTGTTTTTTGGGGGGAAACATTCCTGTGTAATCTGTCACTGACACACATGGCCTAAAATAGAACCAAGGAGACATTGTTTCTATTACAGTTGTTGAGGGTTTCTATAAAAAGCAAAGGAATGACTATTGGCTCAGAGGATAAACATGTTGGTCTGTGAAACCTTTGAGACTTTCTGCATATCTTAAAATCATGACCATTAATTTTAATCACCATGTGTGCACTAGTTGGCACTGTTCATCAGGATTCCTCTGCATAAAAAATATGCACTTCACTGAAAGTTACTTGTTTTAAAAAGTAAATCTATGGCTCTTTTAATCAAAATTGCTCGAGAAAATTAAACATCTAATCTCAGAATATAGTTGGTTAGACATTCTTTCCCAGAATGCAGCAGAACAGAAATACAATTTCCTGATTATAGTACATAATGAATACACACAGCGGGACATGCATACACTGAGGGTGTAATATTGAATGGACGATGGGCAGGGCTTTGCATCAAAACGTGAAATACACAGAAATAATCATGCTTTTGCAGTCGGATCAGTATTAAAATGACATTCTCTGCAGCAAAACAATAATGCCTCATTACGGTCATATGATGTGTCTGCACTTTGAGTGCAAGAGAATTGGTACATCAATCAAAATGGCTGTTTTAGAGGTTTGACTGTGACTAGTGCAGAAGAGTTCAGTCGTTTCCGTTTCCAAACCGTAACATATCAATGCACACATATGAAAACAGAGATTTACTACAATTTAAAAGGACATGCTGAAAAATGATCAGACATCCAAGCAATCAAAGTGCGACAATGTATGTGGGTGTGAGGTCTGCAAAGGCACGCATGACTGCAAATAGCTTCAGTCGTGTTTCTAAGCAACATTCCCATCCACTGCTCTTCCCTTTCTTCTCTCATGCCTCCTACGACTGGCTATTTCAGTGAGGACAAGCATTTCACTCCAAAACCATCCATCTCAAACAATTTGCAACTCTTACCATAACGCAGGTTCTGACTGGAAAACACCCAGTAAAGGTGAGACAGCCACCATCCATTTTCCGCAATAAGTAGGATATATTGAAACTGGTATTTGACCTTGCTGGAGTCAACATTTTCTAGAACAATGGACACTACTCTCCCCGACATAGCTGACAGGATTTGCAATAATTTACTAATATTAGGCTGTGGGCCCATTTCAAATTGCAGGCTGTTAAAGATTAAATCAGACTAGCAATAGTTAGTTGTTTTCCCCATTTGCTATTGACATGCAGTATATTTGTGTCAGTATTCCTCAGAAAACAGTTAACTGTACATTTGAATGCTCAAGATTACTTGCAGGTGGGTCTCTGGCGATTTGACTTTGCTCTCCACTAGCAGAAGTCTTGCGCTCTACATATCGTGACGCTGTCTACATAAACCAAGTGTCTCATAATTGCCATTCGTCTCTCCATTCGCCAACTTCTCTACTTCTGACACTCCATGCCCTAAAACGTATCCCATTCATCCAGCAACCCTCCAGATTTTTCCTGTCTGGCTTATGACTCTGTCATTACAGTCACTGTGACAACAGATGACTCAGACGCTGTGGAGACAGCTCACTTCCTGTGAGTGTAGAGTATCTTAGACAGAATGGATGACTGAACCACCATAAAGAAATTCCTCCCTAAAGATTGATTTATTGTCAGCAGGTTCACATCCTCATCTGGAGCGGTGCAGAGCCAGAGTATCTAAGATATTTGTGGTCTTTGTAGGATTGATTGAAAAAAAATTCACATCACATCGTACAATCACCTTCCAAAGTGAGTCAACATGTCTGTACAAGTCGTCTGTGTCATATCGTTAACACCATAAATCATTGTCTCTCAACCTCATGATCCTGTTTTTAGGTCCTAAAGTTCTCATGACACCAGCAATTACAGCTGACAAGTTGTCATGTGAAATGTATGGAATACCTTGCAGTTTACAAGAGCATGGAGGAAGCTCTGAATGAATTATACTGACATTATGATTCACATCTATTTATTTTATATTTCAAACCTATTTATTTTCTCTTAAATTTCAAAATATCAACAAGCAGTGAGGTGCTCCTGACCCCGAGGTTGAGAAAATATGCCATAAATCACAACCGCTACAGCTATACATACACAGACACTGACTCAGCCAAACACACATGTGCACACACGGTTGCATGTACACACACTTTACATAGCCATGAACACATGTTACAGTACTTACATCGGTTTTTCTAAACTTGGCTTTAAGGCTTTTCATGTTCAGTCCGGTCCATGCAGTCACTCACACAGCCAAGGCTGTAAAGAAACGAAAAAAATACACAGATGTTTAAACTCAGCCGTGCTTCCATTTCAAATATGACTTGGTGTTCCTGAGAAGACTAAACTACCTGACTCAAAAGTATTTTGTGACACTATATCCACAGAAGTTACCGTCAGTATGAGGTGTAAATGTGTAATGCAGCAGCAGGGGTCTGGAGTGGCAATAGTCTACAGCCTTAGTAATTCAACACTGTATAAATACTAATATATGCTGTTAAGTAAAACATCAGGCAGCAGCACAACTTCTACTAGTACTACAGGAATTGACAAAAGCAAATGTATAAAAAGTTTTTATATTGAGTTTGCTCACAGAAATGTATACTAAGCACTTTTACATGTAACTATCCCTCTCCAATTAATGTGTTGTTATGGTAATGGACTTCATACCAGATGTAAATCTAATTTAAACCTGTTGCTGCAAATGGTTTCCTACAAGGATGTTTTAAATCACCACGGAACCCTTGGGGATGTCTGGTAACTGTATTTTTGCACCTTAACTGCCTCTAGAAATGTCCAACTTTTCCATGCCTGAAATGACCTTGCCAATGATTTACTCCCAGAATATCCTTGTGAGCATTCCAGTCAAAAATAGTCTACTTACTTACTTCATTATCATTATTATTTCCAGAGTCCTCTGTGTTTGCTTGCATTGCAACCAACAGCACCATGTAAGAAATGTGAGCCTGTTTGCCATGGTTATCTGCAGTTCAAATGTATGCGTTCATAAAAGGTTTTGCAGACAGAAAAACTTGGGAGTTAGAAGGCGATATTCCTATTTCAAAGGGTGTTTAGTTTTACTGGGCAGATAGCGGGTGGTGTGTTGGAGGGGGTGTATCAAGGAACAGCCATGTCTGGGCTCCTTTGGCAACATTCAGATTACTAGCCAATAATTGACTACCACGTTCATTTCATTCACATTCATTTCCTGCAAAGTGCCAGCTGCCCGTCAAAAAGGGACATTGTGATCAAAGTCGAGAATTAGGTGTTCACAGTCCACCATCAGAAGCGGGGAGATCACACACATCTGTTGTCTCGCTGCTGGACACAAAGCTCCACTTGCTGAATCCACTGCAGAACTTTCTGTTAAGAGCACGAATCCAGTCCCCTGCCGCCAACGAACAGTTCGGAGCACAGCTGCGCATATTCTGCAAACTCAACCCCGGGAAGTCGAGCTCGGACGCGTCCACAGACGTGGGGACCAGCTGCAGCTCGTTAACTTTAACAGTAGTAGGTGAAACACCGCAGCTGAGGCTCGCGGACCGTTAGTCCCGAGGCTTTGGTACAGAACTGCCTATAGCCACCATTTCGAACCTGCAGCTACACTCGCGTGACGTGAAACTGGCCGGACACACTTACCCAGTTGCGCGTTGGGAGTCGCGGGAGGCGCCGGGCACGTAGAAGAGAGCGACGCACCGCCGCTTTCTGGGGGCCAAAAAGCAGATTAGTTACCGAGCCGCTGTCGAGCAGCAGGGGGGGGGCATAAAGGAGGAGAAAACAGTGCGCCCCGACACGGTCAAAGTTGAGCTGTTCATTCGACTCCTGCCCGCCTCTCGCTCGGGACTCAACTCAACGGCCGCTGCCCGGTGAAGGAAAGTGACGTCAACCTCCCAGCGGCGCTCTCGTGACCGCGGCGGGCGGGCGAGAGAGCGAGCCCCCTCCGCGGTGCCCCCTTGTGTTCTCTCCCCCCTTGTGTTCTCTCCCCCTTGTGTTCTGCCCCCCTTGTGTTCTCTCCCCCTTGTGTTCTCTCCCCCCTTGTGTTCTCTCCCCCCTTGTGTTCTCTCCCCCTTGTGTTCTCTCCCCCCTTGTGTTCTGCCCCCCTTGTGGTCTCTCCCCCCTTGTGTTCTGCCCCCCTTGTGTTCTGCCCCCCTTGTGTTCTCTCCCCCCTTGTGTTCTCTCCCCC
>JAVQJF010129365.1:0-11839 GCA_036023855.1 Gadopsis marmoratus
GTGTGTGTGTGTGTGAGGGGAGGGGGTGTGTGGAGGTGTTGGGATGGGAGGGGTGAGGCTATGGGGGAGGGAGAATCCAAACGCAACGAACCCGAGGGTCATCTATCCTCCCTCTGCTCCCTCTTCCTCCTGCTGCTCTTTCCTCCTCCTCCTCCTCCCCTAACAATGGAGGCCCGTGCATGGATGTGGTGTCAAAGGTCAGTGTAGTGGGCAGTGGCCCCTGAACAACACTGCAGGGCCACGTGCCTGTCAATAGCTCGCTGTCACAGCTCACAAAACACAGAGTGCCTCTGGTGCAAGAGGACAATCGCTGTGTTGTCCACAGCGAGGCAGCTTGCCACTCGCTGACATGCTGCGCTCATGCTCGAGTTTCACTCTGCTGTCATTAAGGCAAATCCATTGCGGATTGTGATTTGTCATTCATGACTGCTGCATCAATGAGGATAGGCCAGAATACACAAGTACAGAGCGGGAGCCCTCAAAGAAATGCATGTGATGCGTTGCACTCGTGGTGTACAACACTCCCCCACGAAAACCGCCATTTCCTCCTCTGCAGCAATGTCGGCAACCACAGCAGCCTGATACAGGGCCACTGACCGTAGCGAGAAGCCACAGCTGATTGCCTTGCCTTACCTCCCGCTCTCCCTCTCCCTCGCAATCCTGCGTTTTCAGCAGTAGTTTCGATTGGCGATCAATACGGCACATGATCAACACGGGCCCCAGATCATGATATCCATCCCCTTCACTTAGGGCTGACCCAGCGCAGCGCCACAGCTCTGGAGCCAATGAGCCTACGGTTCAAAGGCGGTTGGAAGTTCAATGCCCACCGCGGTCAGACAGACAGAGATTCAGTGATTGTCTGGGTGTCAAGTTCTCCTGACAGTCTGTCTGGCTCGGCCTGCTGGGTTTTGATCTGAAGGAAAGCTTCGGCTAACCTCAGCCAACAGCGCCACTCCCTCCCTTCTGCCGGCGTTCGTTCCTCACTCCTTTTCTGTACCTACTCTGCTATATCTTTCTGCTCTTGTGCCTACGGTCGCTCGTGGCGAGCTAATGGCCAGCGCATTGATCACGCCTGCTCGACGTCCAAATTGGGGTCAACCATAAAAGAGGCCTCCCGTCTCCACAGTCCTGACACAACTGCAGGTTTCAAACTGTCATCTGTGCATGTTTGTCTGAAAATGACCCAGACGCCCGGATTTGCACCCGACTTGCGGGAACCTAGTTTGCCTTCAAGCGTCCTTCAACCCACATCAGGGAGAGGAGGAGGCCACCGAAATCCCCCCCCAGAACCCCCACCCCCGTTTTTCACCTCTCTTTTCCAGCAAGCTATTAACCTTTATGTATTTTCTTTAATTGTGGAAGTTGACTCTGGGCTGGAGCCCCGCATCACCTTTGCATTTGTTTCCTTGACATTTTCATTATCGCAATAGGTATATGAAATAGACAGGTGCAAAATGCATGGCAGCCCTCTGTCCTTGCTCGGCCGGTTGCCATGGAAACGGCTGATAGAGTAGGTTATCGATCGCTGTGTCCAGTCCCCCTCCGTTCCCCCCACCCCCTCTGAACTGACTTTTTTTCTGCAGTGATGGGCGTGGATCAATAGCCTGTATATTGTATGCTTTTCTCGCCATCCGTCCTCCATAATAGCAAAAAAGGAGGGAGAGCGAAAGGAACTGTAAAAATGTAAGCGATAGTATTCAACGTGAAAGAAGAACACTTGGAGAAAAACACAAATGAGAGGATAAAATGAAAGGAAAATGCCTGGAGTCTGATGGCATGTAAATACAGTAAAGGTGTTTTTGTATTTTACGGATAAGGATGAAAGAAAGAAAGAAAGAAAGGAAAGGGGCATGCAGGGGCCCTCAGCACTCCTTCCGCCTTTCTGTCGCAGTCACTCCAAAATCAGCCCTTTTCTTCTCTCCGACACAAATACACGTCACGGCACGTTAACTCACATATGTACGTTTTTATAGCAATTTATCCAAATCTTCCCTTTTTAATTCGCACACATTTTGCAATCAACCCATCAGAGGGGGCCAATTCCAGTCTTTTAGAAAACGTGACGGTGAACAGAGGAGCCGCCGCGGACCTCGGGGAGCTCGTTTAAATCTCGCCTGAGGGATCCCTCCAGCGAGGGGTCATGGTTGAAGTCATGGAGCAGCGGATTTAAAGGTGGGCGCTCCTCAAGGTGTCTCTGTCGCCCCGAGGCACGGGTCATCACGATTCCAAGAGGGGTGGAAATAAAAGTGCACTGAGGACACAAAGGCTTTTGGACACTTCTGGAGAAATTAGCCTGCCAGCTCAGTGATGGTCAACCACCGTGGCTCAGCTACAACCCCCCCCCCATCCCAACGGTCCAGCCTTCTAAACGACTTGATCCCATACATCACGATTCATCTCACCATTTATCTGTCCAGTATTTACATCACACCAAGCTCTCCGTACACACATCGTTCTCAAATTGTTTAGCCACATTTACAGAAAAACAGGGAAACGCAGCGGCGTCCATATGGGGAGTCACGCTGTCCATTTGTCTCCTTCGGCACCAGGCTGATATTATATACAGCCTCTCCCCCTACACACATATGTCAATATGTTTGGTCTTCACTGGGAGGAATGTGCCCTGAGGCTCCCATATAAAATTAGCAGACCATTCCCATGTTGGATCCCTTTCATGCCCCCACTTGCAAAGAGGCCAATGCCACTGTATCAATAATTCAGCCACAATTTAGTTTCAGTTGGGCCACATGTTACGGGTCAGTTGTAACAGGCGCTGTTGCCACTGGATCCCCGATCTGTCTGTTGGGCTTGTTGGAGGTTTGTGGTCAAGTGGCGTGATGTCCAACCGCTGTGGTCTGACAGATGCAGCGCTCTACATGTAAGCCGGCTGAACTCTGCCAAGAGATTTTCAAAATAACAATGTTCACTGGTTTTGGTCTGTATTTGAAGGGGACCTGTGCGTCATCCTCCGAGAAAAAGCAATAACTCAAAGGCGACTTAAAGGGTCAGTTCACCCAAATTACAAAAAAAAAACAGATATATATTTTCTTACTTATCCCCCATCTGTGTCTAGACAAGCATACGGTTTGGGTTCTGTTTGCTGAATTTTTTGATATTTTCCCGTTGGAGATTTGCAGCAGCACAGCAGTACATGTAAAAGCAAGTGCTACTGAAGAAATAGTCCCAATTAAAACAGTTGATATCATGTTCGGTGGATTCAGACACAGATTCTAGAAATGGATGATGCGGATAAAATTTTTTTTTTATGTAATTTTATTGCTTTAAGCACCGCAAAAGAAATTGGATTTACATAGACTATAGGCAGAAATCAATAGGTCAAAACCTGGGCAAATAAAACCCAAACTAGATGCCACTAAAAAGCAGTTCATGAAATCTTTTACATTTGGTTTTAAGCAGGTTTTGTTTTCTGCTGCACGTGGAGGGGAAGTGATGTGTGGTCTGCCTCAGCCCATTCTGGATGATTAGAGAGAGAAGAACAATGTGGCATCAGAAGTGATAGAAGTGACTAACCCCTATAGCAGCAAATGCCAAATAATGGCATTTTTGAGTCGCCTAATCTTTCCTTAAAAAACAATGTATAGTGTAGTTACTAGTGAGCCTAGATATATAAGGAGCAAAAGACAGCCTTGGGTTCAAGAGGCTAAACTTCATCAAAGCAAAATCCAAGCGAAACATTGTCACTTGCTTTCTCCAACAAAAATCTGTAAGTGTATATATATATATATATATATATATATATTTAAATATTCTCCACATACAGTGCAGAGCTAGCAAGCAAGTAAGTTGACAACAAATTGACACAACAAAGCTCATCCTACACAACCACATGTGTGTTTTGAGGATTCACCCATAGAATCCACAGCGGCCTTAACCAAGTCTTCGGGGACCGCCCCCCGCATGCATCCCACCAACATCGCTAGATGTCTGCCCTCGTGTCTTAAGCCAGCCTTGGGGTGGTGGAGCTGCTAATCTCGCGCTATAGCTAAAATGGAAATCCGCATGTGTATGTGCACGCTGGATGGGAGGATGGGGCGGGGAGAGGGGGGAGACGGCTGCCCTTGCACCTTGGCGAGATGAAAAGCCCACAAAGCCCGGAGAAGAGGAAAACACTGGCAGGGCAGAGGTCAAACTCCCAAGGCCGTCAGACAGAGAGAGAGAGAGAGAGAGGAAAAACTTTTTCTCCCCTCCGGCAGATCGTGTATGTGGTCAACCCAAAGACCTGGTCTGGAAACTCTGAGTTACTGCATATCAAATGTAGATTCAACGCTGTTGCAAACTTCTGGGCAACTTGTGAAAGGCTGCCAGACTTGCAGTGACCTGGTTTCCTGTTCAGTGTTTGTCTGACAGACGCTCTTTCTCACATTTTCAGTGCTGTTTTATTTATTCGTAAAGTTCTATCTATATCTTTAAGTTTTGGTCAAGCTGATTATAAAATGTCACTGTATGTCTTAATGGTTTGTATCCTGTCTGCGTGCACCAAAAACCAATCTGCAGGGCTGGAAATGACATTACTCAATACAATATGATACTATGAAAAGATGGTAAGATGATTCTGTCATATGTGAAATACTGCAAGACAATAATCAACAACACATAAAATATCTATATAACTGAAGTAACCTCAAAAAGACATGAATCTATCATATACCATGTTTATTACTGGCTGATAAAAGGCTTTCAGTTTCACAGTTTTTATAGACGACTGAAAGCAGGAACTTGAGCCTCACTGAGACGCACACGGCAACATAAACACATAAATTAAGAACCCTTGAAATGTAATCTGTTTGTTGCTATAACATATTGGGTTCTTCATGATCACAACACACCCTTCTGAAGTCAGAACCATATTGGTTATTTGACACGCGCCAATCAGAATTTCACAGTGTCACGATCACAGCCAGAATGCGATTACAGTTATTAGGCGGTTTCTTTATGTTTCCAACGGCAAATCTGATCAAACACAACCCACTCAAGCACATTTTTGTGTGTTAAACTTTTACTAATTCACCACTGAAAAAGTTGTTCTCTAACTTTTTACTTTGCTGCTCATTTAATCACAACAGGTTAATGTTGCAGAGAAGTATTTAAAGCAAAACGGTGCTTCAGCTCATTGTTCCTTCACTTGCTTGTGGATGTTTGACCTTCACTGTGCAGAGTTTGACACCAGAAGGTTGCTTTCACATCCATCTGCTGAGCTGAAACGGTTTCTCTGCGCTCACCTTAAATCTAAGGTGTCAAACGCGTGCATGTACCATCAGGATGTTTTGGCATCACACGTGCGATGTGGAATTTCGAACTACGTGATCAAAAACCACATCGGACACAAATTATTAATCGAAGATTTATTTTTATTTTTTTACACATTTTATAAACAGGGTATCTTTAAGACTTGAAGCCTGGCTTTTTGTCAAAATGTCCACAAAGTTACTAAAGGTTGACCTGTAAGGGAGCAGCAAAGGTTTCAGGTCAAAATTGTCTGGAGAAAATGAAGGGAAGAGCGCCGCCTTAGTATCACAAGAGAGCCTTTAGTGACACCCATGCCAGAGTATCGATACCATATCACAGGAGAGGGCATCAAGACATAGCACATTATTGATTACTTGTCACACCCCTTTAGTAATCAGGGTTAAAGACACTAAAGTGAAAATTGAACATTTGCCCTTCTTAATGCTCTTTGCTTTCCTGCAGTAGGACAGTGGTGGGGGCACAGCATTCTATTTATAATGCTTACTCGTTGATAAATTCCCACCCAAATTGCATCTAAATCAGTTGTCGGACTCATTTACTCAATCTTCACAGTTCCTCAGATGCAGCGGAAACGCAGACTAGAATGCACATCGGGACGTTTACAGCCACCCGATGTAGTTTTTTTCCATTCCGTTGTCACTCCAGCTCAACCCAGAAACTAATATCGAGATGACGTCACTGTTAATAGAGCCCTCAGTGTACTATAACGGCGAACTGGAGCACAAGAACGACATCCCCACACTTTTAGTGCTTATTCTGTGCCTGAACACTTGAGCACTAATTCCCTTGCTTTAGTGTTAAGGACCTAACGTTTAGAATCCATGCCTCCAGCTCTGGCAACGTTGACCATAATCATTCCTTTGGCCATTTTTCTGTGTTTTCCAGAAAATACAGTAAATTCACCCCTTTTGCAACGATCAATACAGAGTGCGAGGAAAAAGAAAACAAAAATCCAGTGCAGACGCCTGAACGGCTGATGCTGGAGGTTAAGTGTTCCCGGGTACACATGGAGGTGTGCGTGCTACAAAAGAAGAAGAAGAAGCCGAAAGCACAGAAGTGATCTATGTTCTTAAGCACCTCAGTGTGCTTTGCTGGCGTCTCCCGATGAGGTGTTCCTGTGATTGGGTGGGAAAACAAGCCTAAGCGATGTGGCCCTCCGGCCACCTGACCATCAGCATGGCACGTCTCGCCCCCAGTCTGCATGGCACGGCGACATATTGCGCAGGTATACGGCAGTCAGTAGTTATTTATCATCCATAATGTTAATGATTACAGCATGTCGATAGCAAACCCAGGAGTTAAATGAGTTTGTGCACTCAGCTACGCCTGAGCCTCGGCGGTTCAAGGTCACTCCCTCCCGTCCCTGACAGGAGGGATGATTCCTGAGCCGGGCTGCAGGCACACACATCTCGACTCAAGGTCAAGTGTGCCACTATTTAGAACAAATAGATACATAAAACACTCAATCTTGTGGGTGGGTTAAGTATGGGCCAGGACCTTGGGCTGGGATAAAGTTGGCCGGCAGCTCGTATATTTTGTCCTGTACTTGTATTTCAGCTTGACATTTTGTCACCCCCCCCCCCCTCTCTCTGCACACTTTAACGTCTCGAAGTCCCTCTTTTGTGACTGAACGCAAAAAAGTTAGCATTGATTTTTGTCACGTAAGACCTCACCGGAGCTCAATGTGGACGGATCGCGAGCGTCTCAGGGTGACAAACCGTGTTTATCATTCGGCCCGGTGGCCAGCTGAATTTCGGCTCTGCAGCCTCCGTTAAGCTGCTCTGTCAAACATACCATGACCAAAGCTGCTATTCACCTATGGATGGTTGAAAAAACAAAAACACAGAGGCCCTTTGTGTTTGAGCAAGAGCAGGACAAGGCTAGGGCGCGTGGCGAGAGGATACACTTGATTTGGAGTCAGTTAGCAGCTCATGCCTATCGTAATGGACAATGGGGCAAGGGCAAGTGTCTCCCTCCCCTCAGCTTCCCTCTCTCCCTCTCCCTGTCTCTTGGCGTGCTTCCCCCAGGAGACACGAGCCGGGGGCTGGGCGCTCTGATGGCCAAGCATGACATTTAAACCCCTGCCCTCCGGTAGCTTTAAGGGGGGGCTTTGTGGAGGAGGGGGGGGGGGGGGGGACACAGATAGGTCCAACTGAGCACAGCGAAAGAAAAAAGGGGGTACGGAGAGAGGCTCACCCTGTAAACCCCCCTGCCCACACGCACCCCACCCTCCCCTGCAGAAGCCCTCAGTGTGACATTGTCACACCCATTGTGCGCGGGCCTGCCGCTGAAGAAAAGGGCCCTTTGGTGCTAAACAATTCAGCTGTCCACTCTGATCACAATGGGGGCACATCCCATTGCTTTGAGCATCTGTTTCGAGTAGGTATTGGACCCCTCGTCACTCGGCAGCGCTGACCGTACAAACCCCGGTGAGTGACTAAATCCCTGAATCTGCTGGCCCACTACCACCTGCTCTCAGCCATCCCCTCCTTTTATCATTCCCTATTCGGATCGATACTGTTGACTCCACTGCAGCGTCCCTCAAAAGGCAAGTTGAATAGCCTCGTGTTGGCTGCTGAGTGGGCTCTCGTGCTTTTTAAAACGTGTACAGTGTGGAGGCCAACTGTACGAGCTGATTAAGGCATGCATGAGAAGGAAGATGCTTTTCTGTCATGACACAAGGCAGCAGGAGTTATCTACCAGGACCTCATTCTTGCAGCTCATTCCATGGCTACTTATCGCCACCTTGTGGCTGTTTGGTTTAAATTCATCCACTATCCATTACAGTAAAGTAATCTTACTCTGTGTGTCAACAACATACAGTGGGTGGAAGGAGTACTCACATCCTTGGGTCAAAATAACAAGTCCTGCATTCAGTATGTACTCTGCTCCAACTGCCAGTTCTTTTGAATATGTAGCCTTAAAACCTTGCTTGTTGCCACCGCTTATTATCAAGTTAAATTTGAAACCATTCATTCACATTTTGCACTGTTCTGCATTTTTATCCTCCGACCGACTCTGCTTCATTCAATTTCTGCTTACTTTTATCTTTGATTTTACATCCTATTCACATGTCTTTTTAATACGCAGAAAATATTTGAAAGACACATTTTCTAAATTTCCTCCAAGACCTCTGCCCACTACCCGATTCCAAAGGGTTAACAGTGTGCAGGGTACTCTGCTGGGGAAGCGCTAATCAGCTTGAAAACATTTGCTGCCCTTCTGGCAAGGTCAAAGGGGTCACGGTCCCTGGGCTGGATGTCCACTCCATCCCTCGCTCCTCCCCCTCCTGCTGTAAAGCCCAGCCCCCCCTTGGGGCCTATAGGCCCTGCAGGCACAATCACCGCACCGCGACTATAGGCTCACAGAAGCTGGCTTTAATCTATATGGAGCCCTGGGATGGACTGCGGCTGTCTGTCCATCAGTCTGTCAGTGTGTCTTGCCTTGACCGTGCCCAGGCGGCCCTGGACCTAAGCTATCGACTCAGACGGGCCGAACCCAGATTTCTGATTGGTCTGCAGGGGGCGTCCGGCAGGCCCCTCCTGCTGTTTGGCCAGCTGATTGATCTGTTAACACTGCCCGCTGGACGTGTGTCCCTGAATTTAATTTCAGAATTCATTTCTGGGAGACGTGTGTGTACAGAAATGATGTAGAGTCCCAGGATCCGAGTGAAGGATTGAGGGTGGACACGAGATAAAATTGCAATTTAGATTCCTTTGCCCCCTCCATCGTTTGATATTTGGAACGTGCTTTGACGGGAACACCGGTCTACCCTTAAAACATGTTCTTGTGTTGTTTTTTCATTTTCAACTAAGATGTGATCGAAAGTGGTTCATATTCAAGTCTTGCTTTCAAGTGTCTGATCTCCGAGGGTTACACTCCTCCGGGTGCCAGACGAGGCAATTTCTCAATATGTGTTTCACATTTTTTACTTTCCACGCCATTGGATGCATTTTGCCTTTTGGGTGCTATTTATCGGATCATTTCTGTGATATAGTGTTGTTGTAATGTCTATAGCTAAGATACTGGTTATCTACAATACGTGAATAGATGTGCAAAGGTGCCTTTACCATCGTTGCATTTCATCACTTATCAATACCCGCAGAACCCCCTGCTGTCAAAGTAATAAAAAGTGTTGAAAAATGCCACTGGAGTCAGGCTGTGAGGTTAGGTTACCCTGATTCATTTCACAGCTCATAAAGCGCGTCAACGCACTGGTGTGTGGGTATTGTCCACCATGGATTTCTCAGTCCATTCTGCTTTATGCTTCTGTTATCAGAAATACCCATAAAATACACGAGAGACAATGAAATAAATGTGGTGGCCAAGACAATGCCTGTGTCTTGGATGGAAGGAAGGAAGGAAGTGGGGGCTGATTTGATGGAGTCGCTCTCTCTCGCTCTCTCTCGCCCCCCCCCCCCACCCCCCCACCTCCCCACCTCTGGCCTGCTCCATACACAGAGAGGTGGGGGCTGCTTGGATATGCATCACAAAGGCTTCCTGCAGTATCGATCCGCAGTGGGTTAAGGCAGTCTATCAGCAAATGTCCCTCTCTCTGGGAAAAACAATAGGAGATTAAAAACACACAGCTCGCCGGGCGGGAGGCTGCTGATGGGCCCTTATCTGGGCCCAAAGGTCACTGTGTACAGATATAATCCACTTTCACTTAACAGCTTCATTTAAGGCACCTCGCATGCAAATGGTGGCATTTCTGTGTCCATTCGAAGATGGAGGTTTGTGTTTCAACAGGCAGGCGAAGTTGAATTTCCTTTCCCAGAGGCAGAGCAGAAGGTTTTTCTTTTGGTATTTTTTTTTTTTTTTTACTGGCAGGGAGCTGAAACTGTTAAATCTTTAAACTGTAGAAGACAACTCTATTTCCTTTTTTTTTTTTACAAACCCAAGGAGCAAGTGCAGGGGTCTGACAGCGTCTTAATGCTGATGGGAGCAGCTGCCGAGCATTACGACCGCACGTCCTCGAGAGCTGCCGCATTTCTGCACTCATCAATTCACATTATTCCAGAGCACATACATATTTAAAAGAAAACAAAAAGATACCATTAAAACCTCTGCATGTAAACTCACCTATACTGACAACGTACGAATGCTCCTGCAGCAGAGTTTTCATACCCAACTGTCGTAGAAGTGAGTGCTTCTACTGTGTTCCTCTCTACCTTCTCTTCTGTACAGACAGTACATTTGGGTTCCTTATCGCTGCCTGCTCACAGCTAATAAATCACTCGCACGCACCATAGCATCCTCTTTTTATACCCGCACCACTGGTTAGGTGTGTACAGCGTACAGCACGACCCAAGGCAGAATAACTCACTTTGCTTATCAATTCCTTTTTTTTCTCCCTTCTCTCTCCGCATTACGCTTGATGTAAGAGGGGCGACCGTGTTGGAAGCAGCACGGCACAAGTAAATAATAACCAAATCCTCTGCATACATTTATGACCAAAAATGATTTTAGTAAAAACACGTCCAGTTTTCCAAGCATTCGTCTGCCCAAACAAAGTCGTCTGAATACAAGTTTAAAAAGGAGATAGTGCTCACCTTCTAACTGCACCACGGACACCAAAACAATCCTTAAAGTACTTTGGTAAAACACGTTATAAATCAAGATGACTTGTGTCATAAACTGTGACGCCAGACGCCACCGGATGCATTTTGTGTATTTTATTCAGGTATGAAATGCTACTTTTAAAACCAGCAACTGAACTCACAAGTCAACTTAAATACTAATCAGTATTCTTAGTGCAAATATGTAAATTGTCCACGTTCAAGATTTGAGTTGCATTAAAATACACCATAAAGCAAACAAACAAGTTATATCACAATCCCCAAATTAACCCTAAAAGGAGTGGAGTCCCCTTTAAAAAAAAAAAAACAGCTACGTAACTTGCTGTGTTCAAAATTGAAACTTTAAAAAAAAAAAAAAAAAAACACCCTGCTGTGTTTGGCAGCGAGGTGCGAGTTCAGAAGCGCTCTTTGGGCTCGCTGAATTTGCGTTTCTTCGTAGGCGCGGAGGTGGACGGAGTATCCTGGCTGTTGGGGATGTCATACTGAGAAACCTGAAAACAGCAGAAGAAACACGCAGTTGTCAAAAAGATTGTATGCGTCTACTGACGGACAACATCCCACTCTGAGAAACCAAAGCGATCGGCGCTGACTCATCTGTGACACACACAGGGTTCCTACGCATTTTCCATTTCAAAGTGCGTCCTGAACCTCGAGCAGAACTGCTTTTTATGTAAAAGGACAGCGGTTTTATCACCTTACATCAGAGCGGTCTTTACCCGCCCAACAAATACAAATGCAAAGTGATCCGCGGGCGGCAGGCACATACTGGAGCTCTTATATAACATGTAGATTAAGAGGTTTTTCATTGTCTTATATCTGCACTTACAGATTTATATTCAATTAGTTATGTTAAATTAGGATCAGAGAGTTTAGAAACGCTGTACGGACGAGCTTCTCACCGCTTTGTCCTTCGTAGCTGTCAGCTTCCTGTTGTTCACAGTCAGGTTTGTCTTCTGTATGGACACACACACACACACACACACACACACACA
>JAVQJF010129368.1:0-19785 GCA_036023855.1 Gadopsis marmoratus
CCCCCCCCCCCCCCCCCCCAGAGACCAGCGTGCTTTAACATGGCTGGTCCAAGTAAAGTAAGTATGTACATAAAATGAATTATAAATGGCAGACTGTTTCAAGTGTTGCTAAGAGAGAATAAGGGAGTTCTTGTATCAGAGCGGGAGACAACGTGTGTGTGTGTGTCGCTGAGATTTGTTGTGTGATTGTGGTGTGTGTGTGTGTGCAAAAATAGACCCGTATGGGATGTCTGATATCAGTGCTATGTGGACTTAACAATAAGCTGCATATACAGATAAATGTTCCATTCATTTTGAGACTCAGGAGGCAGAGCGGGTCGTCCATTAATCCCTGGGTTGGCGGTTCGATCACCGGCTCCATGCGTCGAAGTGTCCTTGGGCAAGACACTGAACCCTAAGCTACTCCTGATGGAAGCCAGCACCTTCATGGCAGCTCCATCTATTTACCATTTTACTTTAAGAGAGAATAAGCAATAAAGACAAAAACCCTTAAAGCTGTGTTCAGACAGCACATGAGACATATTGCATGCAAAGTCAATGAAAAGGCATAAGTTAATGTCTCCACTGCTCTAGTTTCTTATTTGGGTTCACCTTATTAGGCATGCATACAGGTGCTAACCTGACTAGCATTGTTAATGACAACAACTGACCCACTGCCAAGTGTGTACGGCATCGAGCATCACATGACTAATTAAAACCAAGCTAGTCCAGTGAACTGCAGGTGGCGGTAATGTGCCAACACAGGCAGTAAAGTCTGGCTTCAATGGATGAAAACAATACAGTTTTTAAAATGTTCAGAAAAGTCAGCTTTGCAAATGTTTTCTGAGGAAGGAAATGCCTTCACCATGGTTGTTTGAGCTCAAGGACACTGAATGTACACAGATACTGTGTTTACAGGAAATCTCCACAGGGCAGCTTTCATTTGGAAAATAATGCCGTGGCTGGTGCCCTGATTTAGAAGAACTGTAAATTGACATAATTATGTACACAGTAGATGTGAGAGTGGAAAAAAAAAGAAGGACAAACCAATTGAAAGAAAGAAAAAGGCATGAATCACCGAAAGAAAATAGATTATCATCAGGTAAAGGACTGCTACAATAAATATTTGTAAATGAATTATCGCCTCTGCCTCAGTATTAACGTGTCATACACCAAGCTGCATGTGTGCGTGTGTTGTTTACAGCTGTGAGTGATTTGCATTCACACTAACTTGAGCCCTGCAGTTAACATGCTCTTAGCCTCTTGTTTGGAGTGGAGACGCTGTTAACGCTCTGCAGCAATAAGCCTGATTGAGGCTGATGGAACCAAATGATTCAAATTATCCAAGGGATGTCAGTACGTTTGTGTACAGTGCCACGCTGAGTATGTATACGTACAGTATGTGTTCACTATTTATCACTATTTATCTGTAAGCTTGTGCTGTTACATGCAGGTGCCTCTGTGCTCATAGAAGCTTGAGTTTGCAGTCAGATATGCTCCGAGAGTGTGTGAGGCTTGAGTTGCAGCATGTTATACTGCTGAAGCGTGTGTTCAGCTCACCCAAAAACATTCTATAGCACAAATGTGTGTGTGTGTGTGTTGTACAATCTGTCCTGATGTGTGATGTGCATGGCAGCCTCTTTCATCCCGTCTACACCGCAGCCTTGGAAGCCTGCGTTTTCATTGTCTGACCGGTGGATGTAGGCAGCTAGCTCCTGGTACGTTACCTGCAGATCAGTGAAGATGCAGCTGACCTGGGCTGCTGCGGCCTAAATGGGACCAGGTCCTTGTTTGTTGTGAGCCCGCCCCCTAACCATCAGTCTTTGCGACTGATCTACCAGGCCCGATGTCGGGGCAGGGCCTCCAACATCATCATGACCCAACTCGCATGGCATGATGCCCCCCCCCCCCCTTACTGCTGTCATTTTTGTACAGTTCTTTTTATATTGCTTATAATACCTGCCATTGGGTGCCGTTGTTATTTTGTTGTGTTGTTGTCTTGCACGGCAGTACAATGACAATAAGTTGTCTTGACTTGATTTCATCAGAACCTCCTGGCGACTCCATGTCAAAGGGTTCCTGCCTATAACTTGTGGGCCCTTTGGGGGTCCCTGAACCACTGAACTACTGAACCAAACTTGTGGCTATAATCGCCTGAGCTATTAAAGGTAGCCTACTAACAGACGCCTTTTAATGAACAGAGATTGCATCTGTTAATTACTGTATTATTTCAAACTACCAGCATCCATTAGCAATTTAAGAACAGTACAGACCACTCAACCTTTGCCCAGTTGGCCTGCTGCAGATGTATTTTTGAGATCCGAGGCAACAATACTCATGTGGCCTCGGTTCGAAGACGCATGATGCTGCTGGGAGCTGGATGAGAAACTCACTTTGTCGTAGCCAGAAACAAGAAGGGCTAGTCTGAAACGGGATACAGGCCGTTATCCAATGAGAGCGGGAAGGAAACGGGCGGGAAGGAGAGAGGCCGCGGACACTCACACACACACACAGTCTTCTCTCGTGTTGTCACTGAATATCACAATTATTTGGACCAGTCGCAGGTCTCTCAAGCTGCAATAAGCAGCCTGTATCATACTGCGCTACTTGAACAGCCCCCACAGAAACTCAAAACAGTAAACGCAACAAAAAGGATTTGCCTCGTGCTGTTTGACTGACATGTCCAAAGACTAGTACAGGTAAGTGAAGCAGTGTACCTGGAGCTGCTGCAGGATGTGCTCTCTGGGTTGGACCTGGTGTCTGCTGCAGCTCTGCTGGTAGGCCACCATTACCTCTGTCAAGGTGAAGCAGCTGTCAACTAAAATAGAAGAATACACTCATTCAGTGCTTTAATGTCTCTGCATCCCAGTGAGCCACCAGCAACCATTCCAAAGTGCTTCAGGGGCTCAGAAATGCCATACGGTAAACTGTGTGTGTGTGTGTGTACTACAGGGAAGATGGCAGTCAGTGAGGAGTGACAAGGACATGAATGTCTGCCTGAACAATAAATCAGCCAATCAGGCATCTCAATTTATCAACCACGGCCTTATGGGATGGAAAATTCCAGATGCGAGAGACTACAGAGGATTTTATAACGGAAACACTTAAACATGTTGATCCTTGTGTATCCTTCAGAAGCTGGATTGCATTTCACACGTTTTTAGCTTAATACATTTGCAACCAAAGACAAATAAAGACATGGACGAGTCTTTCAAATGTGCAGTATGTAATCTCTGCCACTAGGGGTTTTCAGTGAAAACAATAACAAAAGACGGAGTTTGATGAAGTCGTGACATAGCATGGGATCATGGGAGTTGTTGTCTTCATTGCCAATAAAAATCTCTCTGACATCTGACGTGACTCAGGAAGAAATCATGTCCATGGACAACAAAATGCATTAATATATACACGTTATGTCATTTCGTCCTAATGAAATGGTTCTGTGTGTTCTCTTCCCTCCTGCTCCACCCCTCTCTCTCTCTCTCTCTCTCTCTCAACCCAACCGGTCGAGGCAGATGGCCGCCCACCCAGAGCCTGGTTCTGGTTCTTGCCTCTGTCTCCTGGTGCTGCTCATGGTGGAATTGTTGGGTCTCTAATAAAGAGTCAGTCTGGACCTGCTCTGTATGAACAAGTGCTATGAGATAACTTTGTTATAAGCGCTATATAAATATAACCCAGGGCTCAATCCTTGGTCCTATTCTTTTTTCCCTGTACATGCTTCCCCTTGGAGGCCTAATTAAAAGTTTTAACTGTATCTCCTATAATTTCTATGCAGATGACACACAGCTGTACTTCTCATTCAAACAGAATGATTTCAGCAAACTTTCCACCTTGCAAGACCGCTTAAAAGGCATTAAGGACTGGATGTCAAATAACTTCCTCCAACTAAAGCATGATAAACCTGAAGTCATAATCACTGGCCCAGAGAGCACACCTACAGTAGTCCAGTCTTGTTTCTTTCCAATATTGCAAAAATTAAGTTTGTTTTGTCATTTCAACATTTAGAAACTGTGATCCATGCCTTTGTCTCCTCCTGTCTCGATTACTGTAACGCTCTGTTCACCATCTTGAATCAGTCTTCTTTGTATCCAGTTAGTGCAAAATGCAGCAGCGAGACTTTGAACTAAAACAGGTTGAGGGGCACACATCTGTCCAGTGTTGGCTGAACTGCACTGGTTACCTATTGAGAGTAGAATTGATTTTAAGATTCTCTTAATCACTTACAAAGCACTTCATGGGCTGGCTCCACTCTATATCTCCGAACCTTTGTGCCCTCTTGCCGAAGTGAGATCATTGACATCACTCAGCTCTTCTGACAAAGGCCTCTTTGTTGTTCCGAAAACTAAATTAAAAATAAAAACTAAGGGGGACGGAGCATTTGTCGTGGTAGGCCCAACTCTCTGGAACCGTCTCCCATCAGAAATTAAAAATGCAGAGTCTGTGGATATTTTTAAGAAATTGCTAAAAACTCACCTCTTTCGCAAATACTTTGAGTTGTGAGGTGGACACATGGCCAAGCAGTTATATTATCTATCATATATTGTATCTTTTATTATGGTCTTGTTTTAATCAGCATGCTTCTATTTACATGTGTATATGTATTGGTTTGCATGTGCACAATTATGTATGTGTTTAATTATGCATATGTAATTGTATTTATATGTGTATGTGTGTGTGTATGTATATGAGTGTATGTGTGTATATATGTATATATATGTATTTATATACTGTATGTATGTATGTGTATGCTTGTGTATGTGTATATTTAAATATTTTTTGTTTAAATTGCATCACTGATCTTTTAATGTTTAACTTGCTTTTGTACAGCACCATGCAACCTCATGTTTCGAAAGGCGCTCTATAAATAAAGTTTACCTTGCCTAAAGTAGAACTAGCTTACTCTTTACCAAATGTCCAAGTGAGCAACATTACCCCTTTTGTTCCCTGCTGGAGACCATAAGCGTGAGAGAAACTACAATCTCTATAAACAGTTGCATTAATGTGTAATTAAATTTTTAGAACGAACATTAGCTGTTATTGACCTGATACTAATTTAAAACCCGCCACACGCTGTTATTCAGCTCATGGTTGAACAGCAGCTTACCCTTTCTGTCTGTGCTCCTGTGCTCAGCAAAGCCGGATACTATCTGTTCGTCGGGGGGGAAGGACACACGCTTTTCTCCTTTACTTCGCTTCTTCTGGTTCATGTTGGGCTTTTCTGCTCCCTCGTCATTGTCGCTACAGCTGGTCATCCCTCTGTTTCGGACTCCCACCGTGTAGCTTTCAGATGGAGTTTGAAAGCAAAGGGTCAATTCACTTCAAGCCGTAAACACTCGACTCGTCAACAGCTGCCATAGCCTATCACCTCCGGCTGCCATGGCAACCGCGGCAATACTAATTTAAAGATGGAGCAGAAATGTTGATGTTGGAACAGTTGAATGTGAAGTGCCGCTCTCTCCACTCTGTGGTCACTTGGAAAGACAAGACACTAAAGACACAATATCTTATTCATGAGTCGTGCACAGGGTTGCAAGTGAAACCCGATATGTTTGTATCAAATTACCCATCCACAGCAGGTGAGGCTCCACACATTTACCATGTGCATAACTTTTCAAATTCAGCATTTACAGCAACATGCACTGACATGGGCAGGTGTGGTTTAGGAAAGAATATCTTTAACCAGGTGACATGCGGAGGTGTGAGAGCCCAAAATGGCACAGGGGTCACGTTGCAGAAACAGAATTTTGAGGTGTGGTGTCTGGTTTTAAAAAACATGCTGTACTTCACCTGACTTTTTGTTATTTTCACATGACCTTCATTCGTGTTTAAAGCTGCACTACTCAACATTCTCATATTAACATCCGTTCACATGACTATGTATAATGTGAAATGAGTCACTCGTGGAGACAAACTCAGATCATTATAACCTGACTCTACAGTTCCTGCGGCACTACGGAGCTTTTATAGGCCATTTTAGTTAAGTGTTTAGGTTTTCTGGAACCCCACTCTTCAAACATTGTAGCCAAATGCATGATAACACGTTTGATATTTGTGGACGGCTTTCATTTGAGGTCAAGGTCTGTCTGAAAAATTATCACCTGACTCTGCAGTTTCTGTCAGCTTTATGGAGCGTTTTATCCTCTTTTAGCTAATTGCTTTGGTCATTTTATCATTGCAGGCAGACCGCAGACATCTGGGAGATCACAGAAATGCATTTAAAGATGCAACCTGATGCCTGACACATGTAAAGAATATTGACGGTTTGCATCGAGAACGTTACCTGTCAGAACCACAGAGTAATGTAACGGAGTGCTGAGGTTACAGATGGAGCCGGAGCTGCATCCTGAGTGAGTTTTCTAATTAATTCCACTAGTTTTCTCCTTCTTCTATCAGCTGTTGACACGCCAAAGCAAAGAACCCGAGGCTACAATCACATTTATCAAAAACTCTTGACGCATGAAGGACAAGTCAACAGCAAAATATGTAAGCAATGCAAAATCTACACAAACTGTTAGTCACATTTACATGTTTATGGACATGACAACAGACTGGTCTCACAGTGATAGTCAACATTTGTGAACGCCATTTTTGTATTATTATTTTTTTTATTCTGCGGCCATCAGACAGCCCTGAGATAACTCTGTTATGAAATGTATATGAATAAAACCTCACCAGGCCTCTGGTAGAGGACCGAGCTGGAAGGAGGACCAGACCACCTGAAGGGGCGAGAGGGGATTTATTATTTGGCTAAATGAAGCAAAGGAACACAATTTCTGCCTACGAGGTTTTCGGTCAGCCTAATTTAGATCACATCAAGCAAGGCTAGATTAGGCCAACCCTTTGGCCTTTAGGTTGGTAATGACTGGGATTCATTTGTCTGATAATACTGTATGCACTGCTAAAACACATTACACATGGCATCATGACCTAATCTCGAGGAAGACTGGCGTTTAATTCTGGTTTTAAGGCCATTGGCCTTATATTCTGCATTTTATGAAATATAACTTAATCAAGTTGGCACAAACTAGCACGCGACGTCATGACGACTTTACGTCATGACGTCCTCCTCACGTCACACTTTCCTACACTTTCACTGCGGAACGTCTCTGTCGTAGTTTACGCAGCGTGGTCGACCAATAGAATACGGAAGTGTCGTGATGCCACTTCCTGGCCGGTAGTTTTGCGGGAAGTTTGGTCGTCACACAGTTTAAGCTGCAGTCGACACAAAACAACAAAGTCACGGTGTGTATTCATCTTATAACCTAACGATTTAATGCGCATGTGGCGGATATCCAGGAGCTTTTGTACTGAACGTTGTCGGGCAACGTTAGCAGCTAGCAGCTAGCGTGATACGGATGCCAACGAGACAGCGCCGTTAGCACAGCAGCTAACCAGCGCTTCCATAACGCAGCGTTAATGTACCCGGTTCAACAGCTAACGTAGCGTCCCAGAACTCCTCGGCCCGGTTCGGTCCGACGCAGGGGGCTGCTGTCTTTGCGCTGCTCACGCTGGTAGTTGGCGGTGACGTAAACGCAGAATGTGGCTAATGTTAGCTAACTTCCCCGCTAAACATAAGACCGTGACATCCGCGTAGCAGCGAATGTGGAACCTTTATTTTAAACCAGGTCCTGTGAGAACTCGTTGGCATCTCTAAGTTCACGTTAACTACACCGAGCTGCCGCAGGACAGCACTACAGCCGCACATGCCTGTGTTTCAGATGCCTCCTAAAGGGAAAGGCAGAGCTCCAGCTAAGAGGAAGCTGGCGGAGGAGTTCCCAGCCGGAGAGGTCCTGACTGACACGGGCAAGAAGGCCTGGAAGTTGGGGGCTCCAATCGGCCAGGGGGGCTTTGGGCTCCTATATTTGGGTAAGAAGAGATGGAAGGATGACATACATACATAGATGATTTGACCATTTGTCTGAAAATCTAATGTCTTTGTAGAGTGCAAGAGTCAAACCTGCAAGTCTGTCATTTTAAATAAGAGTTTAAATTCTTCCTCTTCTTGACCCACAGCTGATGAGAATTCTGCAAAGCCCGTCGGTGCGGATGCTCGCTACGTCATCAAAGTGGTAAGACTGAACAACTTCAAAACATTTATGTTTTTAACTTTCATATACAACATGTCACTTTCCTAAAACGCCACAGTCATACAGGCACAGCCCACTTCCTTCAGCGCGGCCGAGGTTTCACTCGCATGTTGTTTAGCTTCTGCTTGGTTTTACTGATTTTTGCCAAATCAGTTTGGCACTTTGCAGTTTGATAATGCTACAGAAATGACCCAGTTTGCACACGTTGCTCTGTCGCCCACTCACACTATGATTAGATACAGTGGGTTTTCACAACAACAAGTGGTCGGTTGTACTTGTACAGTCACGTATTTCCTCATGGAGAAGTGAACAAATAACGTGACGATACAACAAACAGCTGTCTTTTGTATATTTTAATAAAGAGCAAACGGAATCCATCTGTTTTAGCTGAACGGACAGAGATCTATGATGAGTCTGACCCTGAAGTGCAGAGAGGACAGACTGTTGTGCACAGTGTACTCTGTCATAGGAAACCTTTCACTCAAATAGACACACACAACATTACATAGAGATATATCTTGCTCTTAAACCTGTCTGACTGGCTGGCCTGCTGTGAAAGTCATCATAGGAATCACATTTAATGTTGAAGGCAGTGAATTTATAACTTACAGAAGTATGGCTGTGTTATCTCTATCCATGCTCTTGCACAGCAAGCCAACAGTTGTCTGCCCCTGCACCTTTGGCCTGTGTCTGCAGTTTTCCACAGTGTGACCCACATCGGTGGCTCCGCTTGCTCCTTATTAGCGCCTGTTCAACCGATTCAGAACGTTGAAACTAGCCCTGTCCCGAGCTGATCCCAAAGATCAGTATTAGGGCATATTTCTGGTGCTGGGTATTAGCTGCTTTACTGTGCTTTGGCCGCCTCAGCCTGCTGGTGTTGAATCGCTGCTCTCCATAATAACACTGCATTTCACTGCATACGTGAGTGAAAATAAGCCATAATGAATGCGACAACTGATTTGGTCGCACCGGTGATGGCCTCTGTTCTGACACCCGGTTGAGCAAAATACACAGATTCATCTCTAAACTCCAGACAGTAGCGAATCTGTTCTCTCTCCTGCGTACAAAACCTTCAGACCGCTGCTTCTGCACATGTTCAGCCGACGCTGACGTCACCTTAATGTCTCCGGCAGCAGGTCACATCAGCTGTCATTTTACACTTTAATAAATTAACAAAAAGGTTGCTGATGAATATTTTGTTGATTGAGTACTTGTTTCAGTCCTGTAGTCTTTGATGTAAGACGTGACACGGCCCTGGCCTGCCTCGTGGCTGTACTGGCTGTGTCAGCGTCCATTCCACTCTGGGGATTATATTGATAACACTTTCTCAATAAAATGTCATGGAATGGTAATGTATCGATACCACCATATGAAATCACACATAGGTGACTGTGATAGGGTATTTTATCCATGTTGCCCGACGTACTATGGCAGCCTCTCCTGCTGTATGTGGTCCAGACTGTGTACAGAGCAACAGAAGCAGTTCTTCCTCCATCATTTCAATGAGACAGCTGGGCCCAATGACGAGGCTCCAGCAAAAACACAACAACCCAAAACCGGGGCCATCGGGGAAAAAACAAATTTGGCTCACGTTTTCTTTCCCCAACACGAGGTACCGTCAGCCAGCAAGCTGTTGCATAATCACAATGCAACGGGCCAATGACCCTTTACATGCATGCAGTATTTCTGCTGTTTCCTTCATGATTGTTGAGATGTGATTATGTTTCCAGAGCTGTAGAAGTAGGGTTGGGTATCGTTTGTATTTTAACGATTCTCGATTCCAATTCTTTGAGGGGCGGGGTCAAAACAGGTCCTGTTGGTTTTTTAATATAATAGGACCCTAAGGTCGTTTATTGGTCAATCATGATACACATTGTGACGTCGTGGAAGGCTGCATCATCTCCGGACAATCCGTCCCCGCCCAGTGGTCACGTCAGGGACTACAGGACATCATGGCGGCTGTTGCACTGTGCCGACCCGTCAGTGTTCCGAACAAAATAAAGCCGTGCTTTTGAGCGCTTGCTGCCGCTGCGGTCCATGATGACGCCAATGATTCTACCCAGAGACTCTGGGCTTAAAAATAAATAAAAAATACAAGCACAGGGTTAGGGTTAGTGCAATGTTCTCTACGCTGCACAGCTTTGTAGACCAACATGGTCGCAGTAAAAATGTATCGCTTTGCACGGCGTCCTGCAAGTGATATTTGTTTAGGAACTGAAAAGCAAAATCGAAATAAAAATTTCTTAACGATTCCAATGGAATCTGAGTTGTGGAACCGGTTCTAATTTGGAACCGGTTCTCGATGCCCAACCCTATGTACAAGCCTGTCTCAAAGTGTCTGACAAACCTTCAGACTCCTGGCTACACCGGTCACACTGGACCTGCCCACGCCAACACACAGCTTCTTTTTGCTGTGCTGTTGTTGATGTACGCACCTGGACATAAATGTACATGTCATTTTGTCCGCAGGAGCCCAGCGATAATGGACCACTGTTCTCTGAGCTCAAGTTTTACATGAGAGCTGCTAAGCCTGACCTGAGTAAGCCCACCTTATCATTCCTTATAAACACTCTCACACACACACAAACACCTAGAAGTATGTCACTAAGACAAAGTTAGCCTTGTGATCATAACACAACGTAGTCTCTCACCACCAGGGCGAACAAATAAAAGAGAGACAACTTTCTTAATTAAAAATGACGATCTTGTAGCCGAGGCACGGAGGGACTCTGCAGAGGAAGGGAAGCTTTTGGTGGCGCCGTTGGCCCCCAGGCCACAGCTTTGCATTTTATATAATAACAATTCAAATGTCACTCTCCCCTGATAATTAACTGTTATATTACTAAGGAACCAAAGGCTTATATTTTATTCATGCTGGAATCTCACGTTGTTGGTAAATATTTGTCCCAGCAGCAGATTAGCTTGCGGCCATGCTGCCGCCAACCCCCCCCACCTCCCTCCATGGAATTATACTCTTATTACTTTGAGCACCACCTACTTACACCTGCAGCAGTTAGCAGAGTAACCACAGGAAGTTGTAGTAACCAAACTGCCTGTGCATTTCATACATTCATACACATAAACATAGTGTTAGGACTTTGTGACCAGGAGCATTTCTGATAAGTCTCCTCTTCTCCTGCAGTTCAGAGCTGGATAAAGTCTCGCAGCCTGAAAAACCTGGGAGTTCCCAGGTACTGGGGCTCCGGTCTGCATGAGAGGACGGGGGTAAGGTAAGACTCGGACCAGGGGCGCTCACAGCCCATTCCCGCTCTTTTGCTTTTTAGGAAGAAATGTATAGATGTATATTTAGTTTCATGAATTTACCATCTTACAAAAGACAACACCTTGTGCACACGAGTAAGAAGGGAACAAACCCCTTGGTTGCTGCATTAGCATGTTGGTGGCTTCCTCTGTCAACAGGCAGGGACAGGTTGCCTTCAGGTCATCACGGTGCTTCCCTGACTTTCTTGTGAGCACGTGAAAGCCAACCAGATCTATGTAAACGTACTAAAATGAGAGGTAAATAGCAGAACTGTATAGTTGATTTCTCTCCAGAATAATATTTGTAGGAGCTATAACACCGATCACACAAACTCAAAGGTTCTCATTAACATTTAATAAGGGCTTTTAAGGTCTTTATATAGCTAATAATATTTACTATATATTTGTAACAAGACCTGCAGACGTTGCCAAATGAGAGAACTGAAATAGTTGTTGGAAGTTGTGTTGTTCTGCAGCGCCACATGTAGTACACCAACTGTAGTAATAGAGCTTTTGTGTTTGTACCTCCAGGTACAGGTTCATGGTTGTTGACCGGCTCGGCACAGACCTGCAGAAGAAATTTGAAGAATGTGGAAGGAGGTTTCCCAGGAAACTGGTCCTGCAGCTGGGCCTTCGACTGGTTAGTTGTTTCATGATAAAATACTTTAATTTCACGTGCACATTCTCCACCCAATTGCTATGAAGTGGTCAGCAACAGGTTAATGGCATTGCAGGAAGGCCATGTCACTTTGAGGAGTGTGATGCAGACTGTGAGCATGAGGGGGAACTATCCATGTTCTGTTAAATAATCATTTTAGAATGACTTCATATGAAAGAGCTCTACAATCCTCCCCCTACAGCAGGTTATATTGCTACAGTTCTTGACGTGTACGCTGCTGCTGTTTTTGTTCTGTCTACAGCAGGCGGAGAAGCATGTTGGCATTAATAGTAGAGTCTGACATATTTGACTGGCTCATATCAGGTAATCAATATACGCTGCTCAAAAGACAGGCAGTTACTCTAGGAGAGCTGGACAGGGCCGTAGAAGGTCCTGAACCCAGCAGCAGGACCGGTATCTGCTCCTTTGTGCAAGGAGGACCAGGATGAGCCAGACAAACTACTGAGGACCATGTTGAGTTGCTGCAGTGACATTTCTGCTAAATGGACTAGCTGCAGCATCATGTTTCACTTTGATTTTCAGGGTGTCTTTGAATTCAGCCTCTGTAGGTTGATAATTTTCATTTCCATCAAACGATGTTGCATCCTTTGTTCCTAACACATTACCCAGAGTCCATATCAGTACAGATATCCAACAGGATTTGTTTTCCCATTGAGGCCTGATGTGTTTTCAAAGTGTTCCTTTAATTCCTTTGAGCGGTGTGTCTTTATTAGTGTGTACATGTGTGCCGGCTGCTAAAAAACAAGACACTGGAGTAAATGGACAGAGTCTGTTGCAGGGTTTGTCTACCAGAGAGCACCGACAGTTGGACTCGACTGACTACAGTGGAGAATGTCCCTTTCACTAACAACATTTAAAAACCACACTCTGTTTATAGAAAACAAGAGCTAGAGAGATGCGTCGTCGGTCCTCTTCATTATTCACCAGCCCACATCCTCCTCCACCTGTTCAGCTGTTGCTCACGGTTTTGCGGCTGTAGTCGTAAGACGGAAGACTATCGGGGATAAGATGAGCACGGTTTGGATTTGGCTGCTATCTCGGGTTCCTTGTTGTTCAAACATGTCTGGGCGGGATATTAAAAAAAGCTTGACGTACTGCAGAGAACCTTTGAAATGTTAAACTCTTTGTTACGCACGAGTGGGTCTGATTATTGACAAGTTAGTACTTAGCATTAACAAATGAGAAGCTAACCTCTGCACTGTTTCTCTTGCACGAGGATTTAATGAAGGAACAAAATCTACAAAAATTATAAATGCTGGCTATGAATTCCTTAAACGGCTGAATTGTCCGACTGGAAATAATATTATAGTAGTAGTAGGATATAGGCCTATAGTATACTATTTTATGAAATTATAATGAATATACTAACAGTATATCACTCATATATTATTGCACTAATTAGTTATGTAAAAACAATCCAGACGAGACAATTTAACAGAGACAGCCTTCCTTGGCTGTGACGCTTGAATAGATGGAGAGATGTTAACAGAATAAAAATAAATGTTTTATAATAGTTTAAATGCGGGTGGATTTACTCCTGCCTTAACACGTGTTTCTTCTTTTTCACTGCTAATATTAAGGAACGTCCCTTTGTTTGTCTCCTCCCTGTTTAGCTGGATATTCTGGAATACATCCACGATCACGAGTATGTACACGCTGACATTAAGGCATCCAACCTCGTGCTGAGCCACAGCGATCCCAACCAGGTCAGTGGAAGTTAAAGCAGCAGATTCGTCACGTTGTGTTTTGGGGAAAAGGAAATGTGCTCCGACAACCTGAACACTTCCTGCACAGTGTGGGGAAACTAAAGTGATACTCTGACCCCAGCACTACTCCTCCAAAACAGGGACACGATTGTGTTTTTGATCATAACACAACGCTTCATTAGATTCAATTAAGGCCTGGAGACGTGTGTGTGTGTGTGTTCGTTCCAAACGGGCAGATTAGATGGCAGCAGCTAAGAGCTTTTTCTAGCAAACAAGGCAGGGGCAAATATTTAATTTGAAGATTAATAATGTATAATTGGTGATGTTATTAAAGAGCTATTTATAAATGACAATTTAAAAATCGTCCCCTCGGGATTTTAATATTAGGTAAGGTTCGTTTGTTGTGTATCTGCGTATGTTGACGTTTTCCCCTGGAGATACAGGGATGCAGGTTTGGCTTTATTACTGTACGTTTCTTTATTAAGACCAATAAGCAACTGTAAGTATATGAGCACAATGCAGACTAAATAATAATGAAGCTCATGAATTCTAAACAGGTGGAATTATCCGCTCCCCGTGCTTTCACCCGCCGTGCTAAGCTTGTCCTAACATGTCCATGTTGCAGGAACACAGAAGAAATGTTTACTTTCTATTATACCTTTGAATTCTGGAAACATTACAAATGTGTCTGTGCATGTCTGAATCGGTGTGCTTGTGGATTGTAGGTTTACTTAGTAGATTATGGCCTGGCATATAGGTACGCCCCCGACAGTGTCCTTAAAGAGTACAAGGAAGACCCCAAGAGATGTCACGACGGCACCATCGAGTTCACAAGCATTGACGCCCACAAAGGAGCATGTAGGTACAAACACGCTACTAGACACTACTACACTGAAACCAGGCTGCCAGCTCTTTAATTCTGTGATGTGGTGGTTTAGTGTTCAGCCACTTGTCCCGCTAATTCCACAGTGTAACGTGAAGAGGATAAAGTGATGGCTAGGATCTCCAACCTAGCAACACTCTGCTATCATTCACATCCACTGCAGGGATCCGTGTATGTGTGGTTAAGTTATTGAGGCTAAAAGTGAAGGCCACATTGCATCAACGATATCTGCTACTACATTGAAATATATTCTTGTAACACGTGTGTCTCCTCACATTCAGGCCATCTGAAGGCCTTCTCTTCAAGTTATTTTAATAGTTGCCTTATTTTCTCATCTGTTATTGTTTATATCTATGGACATGTTGTCATTTTGTTATTATTGTAATTAAGCATTCTGGGAAATGTGCTCGTTCGCTTTCTGAGAGCGAGATGAGAAGATCAACATCATTCTCCCGCCTGTGTGTCGAGTACAGAGCTGGAGCTGCTCGTGTACGGATCAAACCCAGAGAGTCCATGTGTTGCTAGGTGTATTTTTAAACTGCCAGGCTAGCTGTTTCCCCCTGCTTCCAGTCTTGATGCTACATTAGGCTAACCAGGCCCTGGCTCCAGCATCATGCTCAACACACACACGTGACATTGAGATTAATCTGGTCATCTCACTCTCGGAAAGAAAGCAAATGATCAGAATGTGGAAGTAGTCCATTAATGGATTAGCTGTAAGCTCGACTCGCATCATTCTGTACTAGGTGTACTGCGTTCACAGCTGCATCACAGCACATTTCCACTGCTGTTAATGCTAGTACCTAGAAGAAGCTGCTGATGTGGTTGTTTGGCTGCAGCTGCATGCAGGCGGAGTGACCTGGAGATCCTTTGCTACTGCATGGTTCAGTGGCTGTGTGGACGCCTGCCCTGGGAGGACAAGCTGCAGGACCCCCTCTACGTCAGAGACTGGAAAATCAGGTGGGAGACGCTCACTTGCATTTTTGAGTTTTCTTTTTTCATTGAATGCACAATGTTGTCTGCTGAATTCAGGCAGGAAACCATTTGGAGTTCAGAAAGTTCAATATTATACAAAGCAACTGAGCAGTTTTACCTTTCAGGTAGAGGGAGGTGTGTTAAAGTGAGAATCTCGTGGGGAAACATCATGCCACTTTCTTCCTTCCTTACAGGAGTCAAGAAAACATCCCTGAATTTATAGCCAAGTGTTTCTCCCCTCAGGACAAGCCAGGTAAGAGCGACACACACAGGTGGTGCTAACAGGGCTGCGTGTAGACTTCTCATGGCCATTAATAACGAGAGAAAACCAGTAAAACACAAACAGTAGTACTACCACATGACTCCACAGTTTGCCCAGCTGCTTTAATGGCCCAGTATTACAGTATAACTGTGTGTGTATGTGTGCTTGTATACAGCTGTACACAGTACACAGCTGAGTTTTAGACCATGGGAGTGAGGACGTTTTGGCTGGTCCAGACCTCCGGACAGACCGGGTTAAACCAGTCCTTCAGCACCATGAGCATTAATACGCTGCCCTCTGTGTAAAAGGGATTGTTCCCAAATGTGTGGCTGTGTTATCTGAAGATGTCCGTGTGTCTGCACACACCATGAAGCATGTAGCGTGCCAGCCCGGTCCGAGAGGCAGGATTCTCCGAAAGGATGATGCTCAGTGCACAGACTGTGGGTAACCAATGTATTTTATTTATAACACGTGAGGGAACGGGGATAAGGATCAAAACTACACATAAAGTGTCCTTCTAGTTTGGTCTCAGTCTCTGATTTGAGGTCGCGGGGTTCTCGTCGTCAACCCCCGGCGAAGTGCTCTGGCCGTCCTGGCCGTTCACTACGGTCTCTCCCTTGTTCCCATTCTCCCGTTCTCTCTCTTCTGGGTCTCCCCAGTCTTTCGGCTCTTCCTCCCCGTCTCAGCCAGCTGTGGCTCTTTAAACCATCCAGCCAGGTGATGAACCCAGTGTGGCCCTCATCACCTGACGAGCCACAGCTGTGTCCCAACCCGGGAGGGGCGTGGTCGTCCGGGATGTACACGCCCTCCCAGACTCGGCCTGGACTCCTCCTGGAGCCCCGTGGCCCAGGCCTACAGCATGGTCTGCCACAAGCAATTCTTAAAGTTGGACTGAACGGCAAGAAATAATGTAACGTGATTCTGACAGAACAATATAAAGAAACAAAATAAAGTTTCAATATTTAAACATTTTATGTTTTTGAAGATTAGCTACCAATGGTGACATCTTTCATTTAGATTCATCCACATGTAATTATAATCCTTTAATCCGAGTCCTACGTGGTTCCCATTAGGATAGAAGTCCTGTAACATACATGGCAGACTGTAAATGGCAACTTTAATGTTGTCTCGCTGTGCCATTTTAATGTTGGCACTTTGACCTGAAGGTGGCGTGTCGGTTCAGGCAGAGGAGACGAAGGCGAAGCGTCACTCCTCCTTCCTTCTGCTCGGCTGAGCACAACCAAACTGTTGTTTACAACTCCATCTGTTTGTGTTTGTGTGTCAAGTGTGAGGAAAGTCACACCAAACAGAATTAGCTGTGACCAGAGTAGAACATTATGTGGAACAAAGAGTCAAAATAAAGGCGAGGGAAAAATACTACGGCACAACGCTTGATATACTGTAGCATATAAGAAGATGTTACAGACATTCCTCCGATGCCTACATGTTCTGCTACCACTGATGCTGGTTCAGCAGCTAGTAGCTACAGTATGTTGGAACTCTGTTGTGTTGCAGATGAGATCCAGAGGTTCATGGAGGAGGTTAAATCTCTGGGATACCAAGACAAACCACCCTACGAGACGCTACGCTCCATCCTGCACGCTGGACTGAAGGCTGTCCAGGCTAAAGATGACGGCAAACTGGACTTCAGCTCTGTCAGCGGAGCTGCAGCTCCTCCTGTCCGGGTCAGCACACACACACTACACACTATATACACTACACTATACACACACACTATACACACTATACACACTATACACACTATACACACTATACACTACACTATACACACTATACACACTACACTATACACACTATACACACTACACTATACACACTATACACACACACTATACACACTATACACACTATACACACTATACACACTATACTACACTATACACTACACTATACACACTATACACACACACTATACACACACACTATACACACTATACACACACACTATACACACACACTATACACACACACTATACACACTATACACACTATACACACACACTATACACACTATACACACACTACACACACTATACTACACTATACACACACAATACTACACTATACACACACACTATACACACTATACTACACTATACACTACACTATACACACTATACTACACTATACACACACACTATACACACTATACTACACTATACACTACACTATACACTATACTACACTATACACACACACTATACTACACTATACACACTACACACTACACTATACTACACTATACACACACACTATACTACACTATACACACACACTATACTACACTATACACACTACACATTATACACACTACACACTACACTATACTACACACTACACACTACACTATACTACACTATACACACTACACTACACACTATACACACTACACACACTACACTATACTATACTATACTACACTACACTATACACACATTACACTAACACACTACACTATACTACACACTACACTATACACACATTACACTACACACTACACTACACTCATTACACTACACACATTACACTAACACACTACACTATACTATACTATACACTACACTACACTACACACACACACCTCTGTAGTAATAAAACTCCTTAATAGGAATGCTCTGCTTCTTCCCAGCTTCATTTTATTGTGGAATTATTACGTAGCTGATCAGTGTGTGGGCCATGTAAGATCACGTAGCCACAAAAGGCTAGAATTTAGCAACTGAAGTTGAAGAAGTACTCAAATCCTTTGTTGGCAGTATGTCAGAGTAGCAGTACAGGGGAAAAAAAGTGATTTCCAATACAATTGTGCCAATAATGTGACCATTATAGCTATACTATCTGTACTGCAAATACTGTGAAAGGAAGCTGAGGTGCAGCAGTGTTCTCATCACAGTTGTCAAGTCTAGTCTTTATCAGGAACCGATTCAGTGTCTTCTTCTCTTCTCACGTTAGACCTCTGACATTCAGAATAAAACTCAATATCATGTCTGAGGCCTGCTCATTTTCTCTTCATCCTCCGGGCAACATATCAAAAACATATTAATTTTTCTGTGATGGCATACCTTTTATTTAGCTTTATTTAATGTCAAGAAGCTTTCATGCTAATGAGCGTTGTGTTTGTGTGTTATGTGTCTGAGCGGTAGCAGAGAAAGGTTAAACAAGGGGGCCTAGACCTGATCCCAGTGGAACTCCATATGACGAGTTGACTGTTTTTGGAGACAAACTCAGCTATATAGAGATCATGCAAATATGGCTTGAACCAGTGTAGCTCTGCCTGACCGTCCAACCCAATGATCCCAGTCTTTCTAATAAGATTCTGTGATTATTAACAACTCTGTCGAGAGCTGGTTCGGAACTATGGTGAGGTCTGATTGTAGGGTTGATCGTAAATAACTGTGACACAGCAACCATACGTGCAAACAAGTCGGCGAGGCAGGCGGAGCAAGAACTGCTCAGGTCATCTGAACTGTACTTGGCTGGATGCAGACTTTGAACTGGACTAGTACTTCGGCTGAGACGGATGATGTTTCACAAGTGCAGGCAAGAATGCAGATTGAATAGTTATAAAATGAGGAACATGCAACAGGGTCTTGCCTAAATATATATATATATGGTATAATGCTAAAAGCTCTGTGAAATCTATTTAACTGTGTTGCCATTTTTACCGTTTTGCCAGTGAGAAACAGCCTAATGTTAGTTACAGCGTTGGGTCGCTGCTTTCTATCTTCCTATCAGTCTCTTCATCTCCTCCAGCCTCTCCTGTCCTGCTCTCTCTCTCTCTGTGCATATGGAAGATGCCACCGGGGACGTGGTGCAGCCAGCCGAAGGGTTACCGGGCCCCGGCGCTGCTTATTGTATGTAATTATCCCACCAATCTGTTCACCTCAGCATGCACTGCGTGGTGATCATGAGGTAGCAATTGTCAAAATGGAGAC
>JAVQJF010129370.1:0-10838 GCA_036023855.1 Gadopsis marmoratus
CTATAAAAATTAAACCCACCACTGCACCAGTACAACAAAATTGGAGACTTATATGTGGACTCTTAAACATCAGATCTCTGTCATCTAAAGCTGAACTAGTTAATGATCTAATATCAGACTATCATATTGATTTATTCTGTCTTACTGAAACCTGGCTGTGTCATGATGAATATGTTAGCCTAAATGAATCCACCAGTCACATTACATTCCTCGAGGCACAGACTGAGAATCTTGATGAAGTCTGGTTTCTGTCCACAGAGTGTGTTTGTAACCAGCTGGGCAGCGATCCCTCCAGCTGTCCGTCATCCAGCGACTGTCACTGCGACCGCAGCAGCGGTCAGTGTCACTGTCTTCCAAACGTGATTGGTCAACACTGCGATCGCTGTGCACCTGACACCTGGAACATGGCGAGCAGCCGAGGCTGTCAGACCTGCGACTGTGACCCCAAACACTCGTACGGGATGTCCTGCAATGTGGTGAGGAGCACACTGTAATGTCATGCACAAGAAAATTATCTGGAACTCAGATCTTTTTCATGTTTTCTATTTGACTAAAGTCAAAGTTTTAAATTCATTAAAGGTAAAATAGTGTGAGTTAAAGTACCTTCAGCTGCCATGTCATCATGCCTTAATTTACTGCAGTTTCTTTTGATTTTAGTGTATTTTTTTTAAATGTCAAAGGCCGTTGAATCTTGAACAGAATTTATGATCAAACTGTGAAAGGTGAGAGTTTTCCAGTGGAACATCCATCTGCAGGTCCATCAGCACCTGGGTCAGTATTTCGATGACTTCTCATGGCGGAAATGTTGGGTCTATACATATAGAGTTGGTTCAGACTTGCTCTATATTAACAAGCACTATGAGATAACTCTGTTATGATATAGTGCTATATCAATAAAATTGAATTGAATTCTCTGCTGGACTTCTGAATGTATAAATGTAAATAGTTTGTTTCATCCACAGATCAGTGGTCAGTGCTCCTGTCAGGCCGGCTTTGGAGGAAGAACATGCAGCGAGTGTAGAGAGCTGTTCTGGGGAGACCCAGAAGTCAAATGTCATGGTACGTTTATTGTTGATATGTTCACTACATGAAACCAGTTAACTGGTGTTATCTAGCAAAATAATGTGTTTTTATAAAGCTCAGTTTTATTAAAACAACATTTGCACATATATCTACTCTGGACTATAAAAGTGTGATCAGAAGGACAGAACAGAGAGAAAAATGAATGTTCACAGTTTTGCTTATGATTGTGGATGTGAAGAGTCAGAGTACAGATCTGAGTTGGACACTGACTCATTCAGAAACAGAAAGTAGGAAACCCACTCTGAACCGTCTGGAGCAGCATGAATAAACAGAGTCTAACAGCCGCTGCCCCACTGCATCGTGGGAACATTCCTCCTCCCAGCATCCTCTGCTGCAATCTGCTGTGACTGATATTAAGACCAGATGTTCCCTGAGGCCCCGCAGTCCCGTTGCCGTGGAGACGAGACCAGAGATCTGTCTGAACCTCCAAATATTCCTGAAATCCACAAAGAGGCTTTGTTAGTGTGAAGCAGAGCTGAAGGACCAAAATGGTGGAGAGAAGGAAATAAAGTGGGAAAGAGAAAAATAAAAGGGAGTAAAGAGAGAGAAGAAGAGGAAGTAAAAAAAGATATATGTAGTATTTATGTGAACTACACATACAGGCTAGTGTGTATTGTACAGGTTGTAAACACGATGAGATTATGAGACTTCTGTGTTTACATGTTAATGACACCGTGATGTTTTGTCTAGTGCCAAACTTTACATGTTTATCTCTACAGCCTGTCTGTCTGTCTTCCTGTCTGCCTGTCTGTCTGTCTGTCTGCCTGCCTGCCTGTCTGCCTGCCTGCCTGTCTGTCTGTCTGTCTGTCTGTCTGTCTGTCTGCCTGCCTGCCTGCCTGTCTGTCTGTCTGTCTGTCTGTCTGTCTTCCTGTCTGCCTGCCTGTCTGTCTGTCTGTCTGTCTGTCTGTCTGTCTGTCTGCCTGCCTGCCTACCTGTCTGTCTGTGTCTGTCGGCTTCAGATTTGTTGTTTCTCCAGTTTGAGGAGTTTCAACTGTGTTTGATTCAAACCAGATGTTGAACGAAGGGTTAGATATAGCATGACGGTGCTAAAAACGTTGTTTCTTCTTCTTATTTCTTGTTGCAGTGGACACAGCGTTCAGTAAAATGTCGAAGGTGCATTTATGAATTTAATTTTAAATAATTATTTGAAATATTTTATTTATAATTGAGCCATTATTTCCCTTGTTGGTGATCTTTTGATTTTATCCTGAATTGTTAAACAAGTCTGTTCCAATAAGAGCTCTTTAATGAATCATTGATTACGTACATTGGTACCAGTGGTACGGGCGCTATAAATAGCATCAGCTGTTCTGTTGCTGTTGGAGAACCTCATCGATGCAACACAATCAGTGAACCTGTACTTCTTCAAAGAAGAAGAAAATGAGGATTGTGCGCTCAGTTCCACAATGATTGAGCTTTATAAAACCAGAAGCAAGTGTACGTGCAGCTTTATGAATCTGACGAAAAGAATGCAATGTGAATCTACACAGAGTTTTATGCATCTGGCTCCAGATGTTTTATTGAACAGGAAGTTGGACAGTTTGTCTCGGGTCATACTGTAAAATGTTTTTACAGTAATTGAAAGAAAAACCTCGAACGCATCATTATGCTCATTATTTTTTGAAGTTTCTCCAAACTCAGACAATCAGGAGAAAGTTTAATTTTAAATCTGAAGATTTTTTGAAGAAAAGCTAAATATATTGATATGCTGATGGTGAATCACAATGTCCAGACTTTGAGTCCCTCATTCCCTATCATCTCTCTACTGTCCAACAAAATGTCCAAAAGTACGTCAGAACAAACAGACTGATGTGAACATACAGCCATGTGACAGGTTGTGTCCATAAGATGATCAACGAGATTCTCTTTTGCAGGTGTTTGCTTAGTAAGGGTATCTGTCATGAATGCAACTTTAAATTCAGTTTTATTCATATAGCGCCATATCATAACAAAATTATCTCATAGAACCTTTTCATACAGAGCAGGTGTAGACCACCTCTTTACTACAGAGACTCAACAATTCCCACTATGAGCAGCACTAGGAGAAAGGGGCTAGGGAAATCTCGCTTGGTGAACCTGCAGAAACCCCAGTAGTCCACAGTTCCAGAGATTCAGGATCAGATATCTGCAGGTTCAGTGGATTTCATACACCTGATTGCAGCAGGTTAAAACCCAACAAACAGCCTGGATGTTAACAGAAAGGTGACAAACCGTGCTGTAGTGAAGTACAGGTGCACTCCAGGACAATGACATCACTGTTGGGTGTGGTTAAATGTCTAACCCTCAGTGTGCTTCTGTTTCAGCATGTGACTGTGACCCTCGCGGTATCTCAAGGCAGCAGTGTAACAAAGTCAGTGGTCACTGCATCTGTGTGGATGGCGTTTCTGGTCCGCGCTGCGACGTCTGTGCCCGTGGGTTCTCAGGGACTTTTCCCGACTGCCGCCGATGCCACCAGTGCTTTGCAGAGTGGAACCACGTCATCAGTCAGATGACCAATCAGACGCACCGACTCATCAACAAGGTTAACGCCATCAAAGCCAGTGGAGTCAGTGGACCATATAGGAAGTCCATTGATAGTATGGAAAGAAGCATCGCCGATATCCGGGTCATCCTGAACCAGAACCCGGCCTCGCAACCGCTGAGCGAGATCCAAGAGTTGCTGCAACAAGCCAGGTGAGATTAACTTTAAACTTATTTATTATTATTTTATTATTATTATATATTTGTTATTCATCTAGAGATTAAAGCAGCTCAGATTAATGTAAACTGTGACCTCTGACCTGTGTGTGTCCCTCAGTGACCTCATGGGGGCCCTGACAAAGATGTTAAACCACACTGAACAAACTCTGGTCCAGGTGGAGGACTCGGACTCTGCTGCAGAAACTAAACTGGATTCTGTGATGTCAGATGCTCAGAAAATGGAGCGGACGGTTCAGGAGCTGTTGGATCAGGTTGAGTTCATCAAGAACTCTGACATCAGAGGTGAGTACAGAGATAAAGGTCAAAAGTCAGCGAGTGGGGGGGGGGTCACATGAGCAGAAGATCTCACACCAGTCAGGATGTTTTAATAACCATTTAAACTCCAGGAGTCAGACACCAACACAACCTGTTATTTTCCAGCTGTGATGATGTGAGTGAAGTTCACAAACTCACTTATAGAATATTCGAACCAGTTATTGTCAAACTTTTTAAACTGGACCAGACTTCATTCAGTTGACAACGTCTAACTAATTACTCAAGGTCCACTTATTCACTTGTTCTGGGGCTTTTGACCGTATCACATAGTCCAGAATAAGCTGCCAGCGTGGATGAGCGTTTAAAGAATAAATTCACCCTCTTTTGACCTGCAGTGGTTTAACTTCTCACCGTGCTGCGGTGATGTACAGGTGTACTCCAGGACACTGTGACATCACTGTGCAACAGAACACACTTTGACCTCACCTGTCAGTGGTGCTGTGGTCAGAGGTGAGACAGGTTTAAAACTGTTGTGCTGTTCCTCTTTAAACTGAGAAAACTTTTGATGAACATGTAACACAGCTCAAAGCTGTGGAAGAAGAAAGTATAAGTATTTTTAATGTGATTAATATTGATTATGGATGATTTGTTTGGGTTGTCCTGCTGGACAGAACTTTCAGACCTCCAGTAGAATTTAAATAAAGTTTTCTCCATTGAGCATTTCTCAGCTGATTTGTACTTTCTGTCTGTTGCCAGGGGCGATGGACAGCATCACTAAGTACTTCCTGCAGTCTCAGGTGGCCGAAGCTCGAGCAAACGCCTCCACCATCGACCCGGGCAGCCCCGTGGAAACCGCCGCCACTCTACGACAACTCACAGAGGACAAACTGAACCAAACCAGAGAGGAGTTCCTGAGGAGACACGCTGAGCATGCTCAGAGACTGGACGACCTGGCGGGAGAGCTGCAGACTCTGGACCTGTCAGAGATCAGTCACAAGGTAGGAGATTATAATAAGTTTCTGCTGTTTCAAGTTTCCGTTAACGTCATCTTCAGTTAACACGTTAGATTGATGGCTGCTCCTTTGTGTTGTGACACAGTGAAGTTTGTCTTTAAATCAATCTTGATTTGTCACATCATTATATCACACATCATACATCATTTTACAATGTGTAGTGAAATGCTACAATGCTACAGCCTGAGATTGTGCAACAGTAATTATTTACAATATGTAGTTACAAGTACAGTATGTGCAAAAACAATTAAGAGTTTTAAAGCTTTAAAGAGTTCATTTAAAATTAAAGTTGAAAAAAAGAAAGAATAGACAAGAAGAAACAATAAAGGCAGTTGTGTTGATGTCACCAGATGAGCATGAAGGAGTTAATAATGGAACTTTAGTAGTTAGAGTTTGAGAGAGGAGACAAAGTTCTTTATTTGCAATTAAATGATTTATGTTCTGCTCCTTTCTGATAGATGCAGCTGTTTTTGGTGTCTTATAAATTCATGTGGACACTCTCATGTGTACGACTCAAGAAATAACAGAACTAACTATTTAAGTAACAAACTAAAATATACATAACCTCAAGTTTTTAAAGAAACATGGTGGCGTATTATCTGCTGTTCTATTGCCACCTTCAACATTAACACTAACATGGATTGTGTACAACTCCGTTAAGACTTCTTTTAAAGACATTTAGCACAATATTTTGTATATTTTTTGGCAGCTTCACTTCTATACTTTTAGGTCCATAAGTATTTGGACAGCGACAAACAAGCAGCAACTGAAGGCGACTGCAGTAAAAGCCTGGCAAAGTATTTAACAGGAATGTCCGTGGGTTAATGTCCGTGGGTTCCAGACTTCAGGCAGTCATAGACTGCAAAGTATTTTCAACCAAGTATTAAAACTAAGCCTTATATTTGTAATCATGTTAGTTTGTCCAGTTACTTTAGAGCCTCTGAAAATGTGGGAAAAAATGGCTGTAATTCCTAAACGGTTAAAGTGATATTTTTGTTAAACCCCTTGAATTAATGCTGAAAGCCTACTCTTCAGTCATATCTTGATTGCTTCGTTACAAATCCACTGTGATGGTACACAGAGGTAAAAGTACAAAGCTGGTGTCACTGTCCGAATACGTATGGACCTAACTGTATATACATACAGTATATTATACATATATTTGAAGAGTATACATATACAGATTAAAGTGTGTAGGTGATTTACTGATCTCTTAGTGAAATCAACAAATCATATCTTTACATACTCCAATTTACAGAATCCATCTTTATTTTCTGGTCTGTCCTGGTTCTTACAGACCTGCGGCAGTCCATCATCAGGTCAGGACTCATGCTGGTCCTCTCCCTGTGGAGGTCTGGGCTGTGTGGACTCTGAGGGTCGGACCAAGTGTGGAGGTGAAGGATGTGATGGCGTGGTGACGACAGCCAACAGTGCCTGGAGGAAGGCCAGAGACTCTGATCAGGAAATCATCAGCGCCATGGAGGAAGTGGAGAAACTCTCCAAGATGGTGAGTATGACGGGTCCTGGTCTGTGCTGGTTCTGGTTCTGATGGACTGTAGTGCATGTTCTCACCTGTGTTTTGTCTGCAGGTTTTGGAGGCCAAACTAAAAGCAGATGAGGCGAAGCTGAGCGCTCGGGACGTCCTGATGAAGACCAACAGAACCAAACAGAAAGTCGACCAGAGCAACGAGGAGCTGAGAGGTCTCATCAGACAGATCAGAGACTTCCTCACACGTATGTCTCTCATTTACTGCTCAACACAACTAAACCTCAAACACAACATGTCCTGAGATATGAGGACTTCAGTTACTTCTTTAGTGTTGTCCATCAATTCCATCAGTAATAACAACGCTAGCTCGCCTGGTCTCCTCCAGCAGGCTGCACCACAGTCGAAGGTCCTAATTGGTTGAATCTCCTCTGGTTTTTAGTTTTGACCTACCGATCTACCACAGGATCACACCCTGCGCTTATATGGGCTCATCGGGAGTCAGCTCTGAAACACAGGAACTAATGTAGAGATGCTCATATTGTGGTTATATTTAATCTGAGAATCATCTGTAGAGAAGTGGAAACTGATATGAAGCTATGCAGTCACAGATAATGTCCTGTCAGCCTAAAACACTAATAGAGAGGTCAATTCAGTGCTCAAGGCATTGAATATTAATTCATTAAAATCAAGTGGTCAACTGTGTCAAAAGCTGCAGTAAGATCTAAAACCAATAAAACAGATGTTTGGCCACCATCATGTAATCAATGAGCTGTTCTGCTGTCACATTTTAAATGGATGTGTTTAAAGAAGCCTGGCAGGTCAGAAACACCAGCAGTCAGATGATCAGAGAGGTGAGAAACAAGTCACCTGTTTCTGTTGTTTTAGAGGATGCTGCAGACCTGGAGAGCATCGAGCTGGTGGCGAACGAGGTTCTGGCCATGCAGATGCCGACCACGCCAGCTCAGCTGCAGAACCTGACCGATGAGATCCGACAGAAGGTGGGAGAACTGGTACACGTGGAGGCCATCCTGCAGCAGAGCGCCAATGACATCCAGAGAGCTGAGCACCTGTTGGACCAGGCCCGACGAGCCAGGTGAGTGATACCTGTTCATCCAGGACTGTTTTACCTGCACAGAGCCAGTTATTTCTCTTCTAGTCCATTTTTCAGAACAAACATTGGAAGTTTGAGCGAAATAAGTCTTAAACAAGGTTTGCCTCAACACATTTTATTCACCCCATCAAACCTCCATGCAGACATGTTCAATACTTGGTCTTTAAAAGGTCTCACCTCTCTAACAGCCTGTAATAAATTTCCTGTGTTCGTCAGTGAGGAGGCGGCAGATGTGAAGCACTCTGCAGAGAAGGTAAAGCAAGCTCTGAAAGAAGCTCAGAGAGCTCAGACCACCGCCAGCAGCGCCATCCAGCAGGCTGCCGCCAACATCCAGAACACCAACGACCTGCTGTCCTCCGTCAGTACTGACCCATGGTTTAAAACATTTACTTCACTGACATCATGTCAAAATGTATACTAAACGTTTACTTAACTGATGTCAGAAACCTGAAGATAATGGGTCATCTCTTCGTGTTGTGTTCAGGTGGAGTCAGAGACGGCAGATACAGAGTTGAAGCTGAATAACGCCACCCAGAGGCTTCAGCGGCTCGAGCAGGACGTGACGCTTTTGAGAGACAAAGCTCTGAATGTCACGCTGAGCACCGAACAAACCAATCAGGATGCAGCGAGCATTGGAAAGATTGCAGAGGAGGTGAAGAAGGTGAGTTCATCAGTTAACATATAGTCCACACAGCAGTTCAGTCAATAGACACTCACACATCTGCTGATTATTTTTAGTCTTTTCGTCAAGTCTGTTTTTGTTGTCAGTTCCTGCAGAAGTTTTAAGCTAATTCATGCAAATGTCACCAAATCTGTGTGTTTGTGATTTTGTTTGTGTGTTTAGGACCTGGACTCGGAGCTGAAGGATAAATATGACAAAATGCAGCATCTGATTGGTCAGAATGCAGGGGGCGTGGCCGATGCAAAGAAGAGGGCGGGGCTACTGCAGCAGGAAGCCAAAGAGCTTCTGCTGAAAGCCAGTGAAAAACTACAGCTGCTCAAAGGTGACATGTCTCCACCCTCAGTGACTTGATGTGAAACAGTTAGCAGAGCACCACGTGTACGAGGGTTTAAATTCACATGTTATGGCAACAGTTCCAGTCGCCGTGTCAAGAAAGCGTTTCAGATATGTCAAACGTAACTCCCTGTAAAAACAGTTTTGTTTGTGTTAAGCGGTGATAAACTTGGTGTTTTTCAGATCTGGAGAAGTCTTACGAAGACAACCAGCGGATGCTGGAGGTGAAGGCAGAGCAGCTGGTGGCGCTGGAGGCCGCCGTGAAGGAGCTGCTGCAGGAGATCAGCCATAAGGTCACCATCTACAGCACCTGTCTGTTCTAGGGTCAAAGGTCATATTCAGAGAGTCAAAGTAAGATAAATTAAAGGAGCATGACACATTTTTTAAACCTGAATCTGTGAGGTTAAATCTGACCTGTTGACTCAGAAGCCAATCAGAACTGCTCTCTGAACGCTTTCCTCTGTGACCTGGAACAATCAGAGTAGAAAAAGACCAAAAATTAAAGACTTTCATTCCAAAATTTGATTGAACAAAACCAAAGATTTTATTTTATATATATATATGAAACCACTCTGACAAAGATTTGAATGTTTAATTTTCAGCTAATTTCCAGATTGGACATGGAACTTTGTTCTGAGGGATGTCTGGGCGTTCTTGAACACACCATCAGGTTTTAAAACTCTGCTGTTAGCTGCTTTTACGTGCAAAGATAATGGAACGATTTAAGGATGCCAAACAGGTAAAGAACTATAAAATGTTCAGAAACAGTTTGATCCTTAGAGTTGTAAAACTCATTGATTTGACACGGGTTAATTTAACTGTCTGGTACATCAAATGAGAAAGCAGTTTCTTTAAATTTAAAGAGAACTTTCATTAAACTACTGTAAAGGTTTTAAACTGGAGTTTTGAGTTTTTAAATCTGTTGACTGTGTTTGTGAATGTAATAAAATCAAAGTAGCTGTCGATCATTTGAAATTATGAAACAGTGAATGTTTAAACCATGTGACTGCAACTTTTTTTTACTTCTTCATTTTGTATTTCCTGTAGTTTTTTATTTTACTTCTACGTGGCCAAAACTTTGAACCCAACATTATTTTTAATTAAAGCTTCTAGTTAAAGTCACATTGAGTGTACTTGTTTTTAATTAGAAATATTTAACACTAGTTAATGTCTGTTTATGTCAGTTATGTTTTATTTCAAATTTTTGCTGCCAAACAAACACCAACAGAGCTGAGTGGAGTTTAGATTTAGATTCAAGTTTAGATTGTGCTTCTTAAATAATTTTAAATTTCATCTGAAAAACTAAACAGAAAAGGTTTTCAGAAACAAATCGCTGATTATCTGAATAATCAGAATGTATGAATAGTGAAAACATGGTTTGCATCTGGTATCAGATGATATCAGTAAAATGTAAAAATAAACTCTGAGCTCTCCTCCACCCAGTAAATCAGCTCCGGATCAGAGCAGAATCCGGTGTTTGGGTCTCTGGATATTTATTTCTCCAGAAGTTTCAGCTCTGCCCGTCTCTCTAATCCAGAGCTACCCAGTGCTTCACATTTTCACAGATATTTTGTTATGTTTGAGGACATCACTACACCGCTGTACTCGGACAGTACATCACACATCAGCGAAAAGGCAAACTACAAGACATACAGAGCTGTTAACGCAAGCAAACTGACAGCTGACCTGGCCATGCTGTTGTCAAAAATGGACATTGCTTGATCAGAGGAAAGGATGTCTCATTTCTCCCATCTTTTCCTGCATCTCTTCCTCGTTCTAACCAGAAGAACTGGTTATTGTACCAGATGAAGAAACCAAGAAAAGAGCAGTCCAGACACCAGGACTGATCATTCCATCCCAGCCGTACCATCAACATCCATAACTCTTTTTATTCCTGTAGGTCACTCTCATATGAAGCCCTCGCTCCCAGTAACAGCAACCAGTCCAACTAGTTCTACACATCACATGAGGCATCCAGTCAAAGTGGTCAGGATGATTCAGGTATGACTGCTTGTCTCTCACGTGTAATTATCCTGTTGTTAGACAGGTGGAGCTCTAAGATCCTTGAGAAAGCAGTCGCCAATCAGTTATGTGACTTCCTGCACAACAACAATTTGTTTGAAGATTTTCAGTCAGGATTTAGATGCACCACAGCACAGAGACAGCACTGGT
>JAVQJF010129373.1:0-53727 GCA_036023855.1 Gadopsis marmoratus
TATAATTCTTTAAATGGCTGCCTTTCTTAATCAAACGCCAAATGCAAGAATTTTCATTTCCCCTTTTTTTTTTTTTTTTTTTTTTTTACAAAGCGTGAATGCAAGGCTGTTGTGAGTGATGATTTTACTATAATTTGGATGCAAAAGTGAGCTGTCAATTAAACTCTGACAACAGGGCTCACTCGTTTTGGTTTGAGAAGACTGCGGGTAGTTCTTATATATATTAAAAGTACTACAAATGCTGTCAAGCAGGACAGTAGGCTTGGTCAGTGTTTTTTTTTCTTTTTAAGAGGACAGCATTTCTTAACTATAGTATTACCCAAGGTCAATAACACTCTTATATTTTGTTATTTGCACAATACATTTTTAATTTAGCTAATATCACTTACGTGTTTTCTTTGGTACAACTACATTTTCTACAGTTTGAAATAAACATTTGTAATGTTTGTGCTGCTTCATTTAATAAAGAGTATTGAAAACAGATACTCATTGTTAATGTCTTGGCATGAGCCAGTTGTATTCTTAAGGCATAAATGCATGTTCCAAAAATGACTAAGTCATCACTAAATCTGTCATTCATCATTCATGAGTCAAATCTATGTATAGGATGACAGCTTATTTATGGTTTTAACAGGAATGGAACAAGTGAGGTGATTCTAAAAACAATGACACCTTTCTGGGAACTGCCCTCTGGTGCTTGACTTGTCCCAGTTTTAAAAGAAGTCTTGGAGCCACCACCTCAAAGGTGTCATCCTTTTGCTTTTGAGTCTGGGGTGACAAGTCTTGTCTTAAAGAAATAAAAGCCTAAATAATTTGATTGAATTTATTTAAAAAACATCATGTCTGAGGCTGAAATTAAAGGTATAATTGAATGTCCTCTGCAGAGAAAATAGATGCACCTCTAAACTGATGATCTGTCTAATGGTAAGCATGTACAAGGCAAACGAAACGGGACCCAAAACGGAGCCTTGGGGCACACCAGAAGACAAAGTTCCCATCAGAGAGGTAAGAGAAAATCTGCAAGTTTGAGCCAGTGATGAGTATTCAGTCATCAACAGGGTACACTAAGATCCAGCAGTTCCCTGGGAGAGCATTCACATGCGTTAAGATTATGCTAGAGCTATTTGGAAGGAAAACAATCTTGCACAAAAAACCAAACACGTCAATGTGTACGAGACGACTGAGCTGCGGGGCCAGTTTTTTTGTTGTGTTTTTTATGTGATGAATTTGTGCCCTGACATCTTCAACAAACCAGTGGATGTTCTAATCATCTTTCCGAGGGCAAAAAAGCAAGAAGTGTCACTGATGCAGCAGTAACAGAGTGTGGGCAAAAAGTCGTAATTAAGAATTGAGTGAATAAATAACTTTAACATTACTTTTTGGACTCGTGTCCACAAGCAAAGAAATGTTTACTTATGATGTTGGTTTTAAACTACTATGAATTATCCTTTTTCAGTTAGTTTCATTCAAATCATTCGAAAGAAACCTAAAGGGATGAAACTACGACATATTTTGCAAGAAAATAGCAGTCATTAAAGACTGAAAAATAATTTCGTGTAGCAGAATGTTTTTTCATTCTTTCCCATCCCATGTATCTCACAACCCTTTGAATTTATCCTGCGACAAACTGAATAAGAGGCCAAGTTGTCACTGAATTACTCAAAGCACAGTGGTGATTTTGCGTTTTTCTGTGATCTTTGAGAGTGAAACAATGTCCTGTCAGCAAAATATAATCTGAGGACCACATGCAGCATTTAAAACACGCCTCTGCTATAACTAAGAGTCTGAGAAGCGGCACAATGTGATAACGTCAGTGATGAATTAAAAAAAGAAGTCATCATGGAATTTTGTCATTCCTTGAGCGTGTGGGTGGGTGAAGATGACAGATCATTCAAATGCTGTATATATAGGCCAGCTTATCAGTGAGAAGTCTAACATTTGCAAAGTGACACCTTGCTGTTTTTATGCAGTTTGTTTATCAAGTATCACTGAGCATTAAGCAAATCACTTACAGTCACTATGGATTATAAACTCAATGGACCTCTCAGCAGCTATGGTAAATATCTTTATAATATTTAATAATACATTAAAACAATTCTTAACGACATTGTTATTTTTATATATCTAATAATGCAGTTTTGTATTAAGTCACTTTGAATAAATGTCCAATAATACATTTTTTAAAATTACTTCTTCTGTACGGACATACATGTACTGGACACAACATTATTGGCGGGTGATTATTTAAAACGAACTAATGTCTGCTTCCTTTCTGGACTATTTATCCCAGATTCAAAGAGAAATCCATCCTAGAAGAAATTCTTTTTACCTTGTGTTCTGTGTTACATATCGAGTGACCTGTGCCCACACGATCTTTTCTTAGTGCTTGTCTTGATGCTTCTGGAAGTCCAGTGGAGGCTGGTGTTTCCTGCTCCAACTCGCACCAGCTGTGACTTAGTGAGCACCAAGTCTCTTACAGTCCTATTGAGACATGAAGCTGAACAGCTACTGCATGAATATGTAAGTTCAACCCAGTGATTCTGTCATTTTGTCATTTTTTTCCAAGTGTGGTATATTTCCTGTACAGCTTGTTGCATAGTGTGCTATTTACAACATTTTTCCACCAAGTGCAGTTTTGGAAACTACTTTATAGAGGGCTAATTACATAATGCAAAAACACTGAATGGCTGTTGCTGAAAAAATGCCGACCATAAATTATATTAAAGACCGGATTTGAGTCCATGAAAATCTTAAGGATTATAACTTTAACTGCTACAGAAAACATCACCTTCAGCTACCATTTACAGTTAACACCAACACCAACGATATCTTTGTACCAATATTATTCGTGTGTTTTATGGTAAATATTTCCATATACGTATTTATTTTTGTCTTTAACACGTGTATTTTACAACGATCACCTTCACTCCACACTTAGATTTCTGGTGAATTCATTTAAGACCCTTTCTTTCTTACAGATAAAACATGGACTCACTAGTGGTTCAGTTCCTGACAACGTACCTGTTCCCACAATATCTGGTATCAGCATTTTGGAGAAGCTGCAGGACATCTACATCAAGAATGTGCTGTTTTCTTTGCATATTTTAAAGGTAGAAGAATATCAGAAGGAGCCTTGGAACAACCTGGAATCTGCTGCAAAGCTCCTGGCGGCCGTCAAGGTCAGACTCTCCCACCATTTAGCTAGAGTAAAGACAATTCTCTTACACATCAACCCCGAAACGCCTTTGCCGACGACACCAGTGCCACCACAGGTGTCCCACAATCATGACTATGCAAAAAAAGTATACGTAAGGGGTGTCATAGCCACACTGACTGACTGGCTTACACAAGTGCTGGAGGTAATTGAGGAGGCAAATGAAGTGTGTGACAGACAGCAACGCCTTTAAAGGGCCACTCCTGAGAAGCCTGAGACAATGACCCCGATGATGTCACCCGGTATCCTTGCCTCCTGTCTGGTGTCTGCCGTGTTTAAGACTTTTTGTTATCTTCTCCCCCCGCCTCCCCCCGCTATAATTGTCACTGTAAAATCTTTTAATTTATATACTTACAACCATTTTTTAATTTATGGATATTTATATTTTTTTAAAACATGAAAGAATGTGATTGTAATATACATCCAGCAGACTGCGATGTAGTTCGAATTGAGGTAATTTATATATTTATTGCATATGTATTTATTTTCTTATGGGTTGATGAAAGTAGGACTATTATTATTGAGAACAGAACTTTATTTGCACAATGTAGCACCTATCTAAAAGCAACGTTTCCAACATACATGGAAGGAAAACATAAAGTACAGTAAAATAAGTGAAGAGGAGAAGCTGGTAAAAAGGCTTGTCTCTTATCTATTGATTAGTAATTTATTAGTTAGGTAGCACAAAACAAGTGTAAGTTGTACCTTTATTTGTTTTTCGCCATGGTGTTGGTGTGTAGATCATCTGCTCAATCAGTGCTAGTGATTAGGAAGAGTACAACCATTCTGCGGGGAATTCATTTTGAATTTCAGTGTTCATTTATGCTTCTGTTTCATTAACACTTTTGATATTAAATGCCACTTTTTCATACAGACCTCTGCCTGCCGATCAGCTTCTTCGACATCTTCTTTAAGGTTTTCCAAAGCCACATGTCCTTTATTGCCTCTGATATGCTGTTGCAAGACTATAAAGCATTTACCATTACAAGTACTTTACATTTACGCAAATTAACAAGAGGATAAATGACTGGTTTGATATAACTATTATGAAAAGGACTGGACCACTTATGGCCAGTCCCCTACCCCATGTAATATCAAGCAAATCAAACCGGTCCAAAAATTAATTAATTTGGAGGGTTAAACTGGACTGAACCGGGTTGACACGGAAGGATATTGTAGAGTTGTGGTTGGTGTCACATCTGCGCACAGGAAGTATTGCGCGATGTGGATCAGAGAAGGAATGAATCAATCAGAACGTAAATTTGTCATCGCAAAAGTACGTGACAAACTACTGACGTGTACCAAGGAATGTTGTGTTGAACCTGAAATGACATAAAGATGAGAAGGTTGCTGTTTTATGGTGATGGGTCCAGAGTGAAAAATAATTGCTCATATGACATACAGAGTCACTGTTTTGTGTAGTAAAAATAAATGATAAAAGGACCTGTGTCTTCTTTATGTACAAGCCAAAATCAAGTTCTGTAGCATCATTTACTTACATTTGACGGAGTGAACCAATTTGTTTTTCTATTTTAGTCATGGGCAGACTTCATGAATTTTTTTGCACTGGAAATGAGTAAACCGTCATGACAGTTGTGTTAAATAGAAATCTTCAGTATCAGTTTTCATCTGAAACGTTTCCCTAAGCGGAGGTGACGTGAGCAATGCACAAGGTGTTGACCTGTCAAAGGAACCCAGGCTTGATTGGTTTTGCCACTTTACGTATTTTATCAAAGGATATGATTAACTTAGAGATAGGGCTTTATCTTGAGGCCTCCTTTCACACGCCTCCTTTGAGAGCTGTGCAAATATAAAAATGATCTCTGATTGACATTGCATTGCTATAGGCATCCGTCCTCCTTGTCATATTTGAAAGATTTGAGCCGAATCAGAATGGGATACGGAGCAGGTACGGTATGCTGTGCAACCCACTTCTTTCAAGCTTTCAAATTCCCGTGATGGATTTAAAAAGTTGTGATCGTGCACTTGCACTTTTGCAGGTTCTCTGAAAGCGGCATGTGTCGTGATGGTGATGCTGACGCAAAGCTTGGATGCAGGACGAGCGCCAAAGAAACATGCTGCTGGTGTTTCATGCAGGCCAAGAGCGCTGACGGCCCTCACTGAAAGCCGAGTTTATTCGAGCTTGACAAGTTTTGTAAGTATCACAGTACTACATGTCTCCTCTACAAGTGTGGGAGGGTGGGTGGCACGGCCTCCGTCTTCATCACGGTGGAATTTCTGCCTCAAGTTTGGTCATTTTAAAGTTCAGTAGCAGGAAGACAAGCGCAGATAAAGTCGTCTTTCAAAGCTTTTTCTGTGAAGCAGCTCTCAATCACTGTTCAGGCAGCGGTGGAAGGGGTGTTTAAAGCAGTATCACAATGTAAAAAAAAAAAAAAAGAGCTCACCTTAAGTACAAGTTCTGCATTAAAAACTGTACCCGAGTACAATATTAGCAGTCAAAAATGCAAGTACGCATTATGCAGAATGGCCCATGTCAGTGTTAAAATACTAAATGCAGTCTATAATATTAATGAAAGTCTTTAACTGGTGCAGTGCAATGTAAGCAGCATTTGAGTGTCGTATTTGGTGTAGGTGAAGCGGATCCTAATCACTTATGTGTCATAGACTTTACGTGCTATAGAGAGGCACTGTCATAAGTTAAGCTATCCAACAAGTTTAATCTATGGAAATGCATCTCTTTAACATCTATCATGCTGTATTGATATGACGAGTTTAATCTGAAAACGACAGTAACTATAGCTGTAAAGATAAATGTAGCAAATGTAAGTCAATTAATTACAAGTTGAGCATTTCCCCATTTCTCTACACGCTGGAATAGAAGTTTAAAGTAACATAAAATTATAAATTATACTTCGTACAGAACATGTACTTCGTTACTTTCATTCATTATTTATAATATAGGTGGATGATCTAATTTTTGGGTGTCTTGACTTTTTTGTGTGCGCATGTTTTACTTATTTGTAATGACATTAGTATATGAATATTTAATTCCACGAGCTCCTCACTTCGTTGTGTGGGGTTCGCCTTTTGTGTCAGGAAAATGAGTCTTTAGTCAGTGCTCTTGCCTGCTTTTAGTTATTTGATCTGCAAAGTTTGTCCTTTGTTTTGGTGACATTGACATGCACCAGTAAGCATTAATGTTAACATCTTTCATTAAATCTTCAGACACATTTCTTGCGTGGGTGTGGCCTATCTCCATGCCGAGATATATTGTGTGAGCCTGCAGAGACAGAGTTCAAGAGATGTGTTATACAGTGAGATCACAGACCTGACGTTGCACATGTTAAGTCGCTGTTCGTCTTCTGTGCTCAGGACGAAGCTAATGGGAAGAACCTTGGCACCTGGTCCCCGGGCTTCCCCGAGCTCCAGGTCCACCATGGCTCCTCTCTCAGTGGGTCCAAAGTCCAATGCAGCCTCCTCTTCATGGCTCATGGCCTGGGGAAAATCCTGGAGGACCAGAGGAAGAACCTGAATCCTTTAGATGTCTTGCTTCACAAGATGCTCAGGGACACCATCTCCACGGTCAACATGCTCGCTGCTTGTATGAAGGAAATCCTCGCCGGGGAATGCTCCCCGAAGCCATCCCCGCCAAAAATGCCCACGCATGTGTTTGAGAGGAAGCAGTGGAGTCACACTCTGATGAAGATGGCCAAGCTCTATCTGAACTGGCTGGAGCATAAGGTTGGGGTCCAAAAAAACCCAAAACAGATGGAACGTAGAGTTACTGAGGCAGAACGTCACAAGTATTTGGAGGGGAGTGGATACCTCTTGTAAAAAAGTACCTCTTTTTTATTTATTTTTTTTTTTTACCACAAGCTGATCTCGGTTTGTGGCGCAGACATGGTTTACAGTTTCTGGCAGCTTGTCTTTAATTGTGAAGGATTTTTTTCACAATTTGTCCATGCTTATTTGTAACGTACACGGCATTTGGGACATTTAAAACTTGTGTCTCACCTTTCATCCTCTTTAGGAGTGAATGGGTACATTTAATGTCATTTTCTACAAGAGATATTTTTCCTACACGTGAACTTAAGTAGATAAAATAGCGTATCAAATCGCAATTTTAGCAGCTGCTGCTGCTGCTTCTCACCAGACTCTTTGCAAGATAGCAAGTGTAGCTCCCAAAATGATTCCTCTAAAAGCTATATCATAAATGGCTTTTTTTTTTTAAATAACTTGATACTTTTCAGCAACTGACATCGTTCCCATGTGACAGCAATTAATCAACTTGTCAAAAAGGCTAATGAAAAGGGGCTCTAATACATTTCTTAATTACGACAGTTTGTTTTCTCAGCCTTCGCGATGATTAATTGTTTTGCTCTGGCCATCCCTCCCTTGTGAGCCGGCTACCGTTGCCTGAGGTAGAAAGAGAAGCTGATAAGAATCACCTTCAGAGAGCCACCAGTTTGGACTCCAATCACTAAATTTGTGGACAGATGGATGGAGGCATGGTAAGGCAGATAAGTCTGTCAAACTCCCATCAAAGCAATGCAGGAGAACAACACTGTAACAAAGATTAATGTGGGCCTCGTCTTCCTCAAATTAATTGATCAATTAATATTCAATAGAAGTTCCAGTGCTTGGCTGTTGAACATTTCTTACAATTTTACATACTTTAGAGAACGTGGGCATTTTCTAACTATTGAACACTTACCTACACATTTAAGACTGCGTGGAAACTCTTTGTCAAACTCAAATGTGTGTTTATTTTTACACAAACGCAGCTTTTTAAATGCTTTGACTGTACTTTGTTTGTGCACCATTTCCATTATATGCTTATTTTGGCTAATAAAAGTTCAAATTCACTTGGCGATGTAGTACCTCCATTCCTATTCTCTGGTACATTATAACATAACATACATTTTATTTAACAAGCTTTAAAATACATGATTTTCTTTGGACGTTTAAAAATGTTAGCATGCTTATCACCCTTGTTTTGGGTAAAAACACACACGTCCAGTGTTGAACTGCAATTTACGCCTGTAACACAACAGTTTATAAAAATGTCAAGGCACAATTAAAGACATTCTGAAAGTCACCATTCATAAAAACCATATACTAGAACCCATTTAATTTCACAGTCACTTTTATTAAATAGCAGTTTCATATGCATGCACTATACACAGAAGGAATGACACATTCTTAACAGTTTTTAAAATATTCCAACAAAACGGGAAACAGCTGTTACCGTAAGCCAATTTTATGACATGAACTGGTTTGAAGCGGATTCTGATGGGATGAGCTGCCTGCTATGTAGACCTGATGATCATCACGGATGAATGTATGAAGCGTTCTATGCACTTATGAAGTGTAAATAATCAAATCACATACAGCATGTGTCCATTATGAGGTCGGTCTTGGATGTCGTCGTCTCTTTGCCACTGTAATACAAAAGAAGTGTCCAAAACAGAAGTTCACTTTGCACAGTATCTTCTGCAAGCACCCTTAGGTGTCCAAACGGGGATGTTTTATTGGCCCACTGCTGTTCCTGTACTTCCTAAGTACCCGAGAGGAAAGTCAAGAGCTCACACAGGAAGGAGCTCTGGCGGACTCTCTCCGTAGCAGTACTTTGCTTGAGGGTTTCGGTAGGTGTTCTCATGTTGAACACTCTGCATGAAAGGGAAAAGACATAAACAAGTTAATCATATCGTATTGTTCATTCATGGGTTTTTGAAACTTACACTAAGAATGTAAAAAAAATAAAACATTCATTCAGCTACAGGAACCATAAAATGCTCGTATTGAAAGCAATTGTCAATAAAAAAAAATTTATTATTCTGAGTTATGTAAGAAATGAATATTGAGGAGAGCTAAGGTTAAAGCCAGTGCAACATGAGTGCAAACATATATTCTAATCTCTAGAGAATCCACATATGATATAAATCCAGGGTGATGATACTCAAAACAGCTAACCTTTGTTTGGGCCAGACAATTGCAATGAGTCATAGTGATGCATTAAAGAAAGTTTTGTGTATCTTCTATCTTGGTTTGACAGCTGAGTGAAATATCGACTTTTAATTGTCACGAAAGAGGTGGGAGGTGTGGTTGCGTCTGCAAGAAATCCATTTTCACTAATCATGTTGCAAAATGACTACAGCATTGGAACGGTTACGTTTTAGACCGTTTCTGTATTTTGAAAGTCTGGGTTGTGGTCTGTCAGGAGTTTGAATTTCTAGCCATCTCATGGCATACTTGTGAAGAGGTCCTACACTTGGCCAGGCACAGCTCAAAATGATCCTCCACAGCGGTGAAGAGATTCTGGAAACCTTCAGCGGCACGATTCAGGAAGCGCTCAAGGAGAGGTTGCTGAGGAAGAGCAGAGATAAGAGAGTGAGGATGTGTAAAACACACAAGTGCAGATTTCTATCTGTTCAACCTGTTCTTTTTCCTGTCCCTCATGGTCACCCCTATGTATAAAATCATTCAATCAATATTCACCTTTGAGAGTTATAGTATCTGAATTCTTGCATTCCATTAACATGGTGTATGCAGGAATCCTGAAGTTAAATACCAGATAATTTTAAGACCTTTTCAGCATATTTTAAGACGGCAACACCTCAAGTTGTAACTGGTTATGAGCAACACACCTTACATTTACAGTATTATACCAGTATATTTATTCTGAGATTGCAAAACTGTCATAGTTTAGTTATAATTCAGATCGGCCAGGAGGGAATAAAGTAGTGACTAACCCAAAGGCAAGGTTTATTAAAAGTAATAATGGTCACATACTCAAACTCTCTCTCACTCACATTGACAAAATATTTTCATTAACAAACATTTCTATTTGGCCTTAGAAATATAACATTGCCCACAAATGATATTAAGTCATATAGGCAGCCTGTCTGAATCTATGTTCCAAAAAAACAATACCCTGTAAAAAGCCCATTAAGATGTTTTAGTACTTTTCAAAAGGTCTTAATTTCTGCTAAACAGATTTAATACTTTTTAAGACCCTGCGGATACCCTGATCAAAATGTATGCATGCAGCAGTCTGGCAAGATGCGGCACACGAACAGTTGAGCATTTTGTGATGACAGTAACAACCAAAGCCCCTGAACATCCTTGATGCGACAGATTACCTTATCAGGCTGGAGGCAGCAAGACACGCAATACTCATAGATGCTACAGCAGCCGTTGGCCAGGCAGCTCTTGCAAATGTACTGTCTGCTGCTGGGAGCATTGACGTTACAGCAGCCATTAATCAGCAAGTCCTTTCTCTCGCAGACATAGCCTGTAACACGTTGACACAGATAAGAATATGCATTGATTAAAGCAAAGAAAACAGTCTTGCGGAGCCGTCGCGTTATCGTCACTGTACAGCGGCGAGTTATGGCCGCACTGCTCACCGAGTTCGTCTGTGAGCAGCGTCCTGCCCTGGATGGAGTTTCTGCACTGAGTGATCGGTCGGCTGCTGTTGCCCAGGTTGAAACGGACTTTCCAGGGGATGCGATGGTCTGAATCTCTAACCTCTAAGAGCGTGCGGTCCCGTATGGTCCGCTCCTCCTGTTAAAAAATAATTTTAAAAAACAAAAAGGAAATCACACAGGAGAAAGTCATGAAATGACATAAAACGACTTAAAGTTTAGAAAAAAGTCAGACAATATGATGATGTAAAAAAATACATTATGGCTGGAATTTTTCTGATAACAGTGCTGATACCTGCATATTTAATACTAAAACATTCTTTCATATCTTATTTTGAGAACTAAAAACGAGTTCCTTTATAACCCAAAAGAAGACAAAGCGCTCACGTTAAATGTTGCCTTAACAAAGCAGCTGTACAAGAGCTTTGCCTAAATAAGTGCAGTCTAAAAATGGCAAATTTCAGATGTAATCCAACAGATCTGAGCCAATTCGATGACAGATCAATGGAGAAAAGACCCGTTTTAAATAATGTCGATATTCTAGAAGGATTCACTGGTTCCACCTTCTCAAGTTTCTGCTATGAAAGTAAACTGAATCTCTTTGGGTTCTGGATTGTTGATCGGGCAAAACGAGCAACTTAAATATGCCATATTGGGTTGTAAGAATTAATTTTTATTGTTAATGACACATGGCGGCTGTGGCTCAGGAGTTAGAGCGATCCCCAAGACAATGAACCCCAGAGTGGCCCTGCTGGCAGCTCGTTGGTGAATGGAATTCACATATAGCGCTTTCCAATCTCAACGGTTCCTAAAGCGCTTTTTACAGACAGACACACACACACACACACTCTCACATGGCCGCCATGCAAGGCGCTGGCCTCCATCAGGAGCCACTTAGGGTTCAGTGTCTTGCCCAAGGACACTTTGACATGTGGACAGGAGGAGGCAGGATCGACCCGCTCCACCTCCTGAGCCTCCTGCCTCGATGCTGTCGGTGTGAGTGACATTTGGTAAATGAGAGGCAAATTGTAATAACCCCCCACCCACAAACTATAAATGCCTGGGGCTGCCGGAGACATCAGTGTCCAAGCCACAGTGAAAACATTAGTTGAAGCCCTAAAATCAGGATCTATCTGATTAAAAAAAAAAAAAAAAGTTAAAAGATGAACTTTCAGTCACTTTAATACCCAGCCCTACAATGAAACTAGAGATTTTGCCATAGCGTTTATATAAAGAGCAGCTTCTCCCTCTAACAGTCCAAGTATTAAGCCATTGGGGACAATATTGCACGTTAATGAGCAGGACTGCTTTAGGGCAACGCTGGGTTTTTAACAGGACGTTTGCATCAACGTGAAGGAGCCAAAAACAGACATTAACAAAATGTTTCTCAAATCGACTTCCTGAACTCTACGCACGCACGCACACACGCACACACATTAGCCCACCCCTGGTGCAGGATTTGCTTTCGGCGCAGTGCGAGTGTTACCTGTTTGAGTGTGCTGGTGAGAAAGTAGATGAGCGACAGTCCGAAGACTACTCCCAGCACCCAGCGCCTTCTCAGTAACCGCCGCAGCACCATCATGGCATGGCTGTTCTCGGGGAGCGACACGTCCTAAAACCTCAACCTCGCCCCCCCCCCGACTGGCGTATCAATCAGGATTATGTGACGATGCGTGCTAACCGACTCAAACACTGTTTAAAAACCCTGCGCAGAACTGACCCCCGTGAACTGACGCTAGCTGCCTTCACCAAATGCGGCGAGTAACGTTACGTAAGTACGAATGAAGACGTTCTAGTTCCGAAGTCAACACGCAGCAGCAGGTTCAAGTTACTGTCAACTACGCTAAACGGACAGTGGCTATAAAATATGAATTATGGTCTGACACACAGCTCAAACACTGTTTAGCAGAGGCCGCGCAAGCTAACTGTCTTTCGCCGTAAACGCCTTCTTTGTTAGCCTGCTAGCTAGCTGCCGTTAGCATTAGCTTTCTTGGGATGAGCTAGACACCGATTGTAAAAAATAAAAAAAATAAAAAAATAAATAAAAATACTGATAGAGTATGACGCAGTTTCGTCTACCTTGAAGAAAAGAGATTGTGTAATGTCAAACGTTACGTCTGACAAAATAGCAGCTGTGACATTTATCCAGAGACACTTCCAACACGGATGTGGTGCGGTGGGAAGCGGGACGCTGATTGGCTGATAGGCGACCCAGTGACGTCACTACAGGAAGTTTTCCGAGCTGGACCATCGGAGCGTCTTCTTTTGCAGCAGCAACCTCCGCCAACGTGACTCTAAATATGACAAGAGCTGAAGGCCAATTCACTGGGCTGATTCAGGTAAAGGCACCCATGTCGTTATGCAGCTTGCTGTCGAACGCACAAAGCAGGATAGCCGACGATATAAGCTGTCGGCCTCCTTCTCTGTCAGTCCAACACAGTTGATGTTGATGTTGATTTGCAGGGCTGGGCCATGTGGTGATGAGCGGTATGCCATGCAGAGGAGACACAGCAGCAACACGGATGGCATGCCCTCTGAAAGGTGGGAAGAATAGCTGTCAGAGGCAGCACGTCTGCTGTTGCGAGCCCTGTTTGTGTACGTTACAGTACAGGACAAGGGGGTCCACATACACGCAGTCTGGGTCTGGGTTTTTTAAAAAGAATGTTTTCGGCAAGGCGTCTCAGTTCCAGTTAAAGCAAATTATAATTCTACAGTGATGTTGTAGACAACAGTGTGCTTGAAGCTTTGTGGCAACGTTTGGTGGAGGCGTAGCCCCATTTCTGACTCTGTGCTCCCAAATGTTGGGGTGAAACCAATCTGTGAATGCAATATTTCCACAGATCAGATCCTTGCAGCCAGATTCTAACACGCTCTCCAGACAAGTGGAGCCTTCCCAGCACATGACGCTGTTATAGCAGCAGGCTAACGTTTTGAAATTAGATAACCAACTTATGGGTTTAATGTTGGGGTGTCCACATACCTTTGGCCATGTACGGCACGTCATGTGTTGACACAATATATCTCAGTGTTCTCATTTACAACTGTGTAAAAGTAGGATGAAGCAGCGGGATCTCCAAAGAAACCTACCCATGAAGAGACATAATCCTTTAAAATGTACAGATCCCTTTACATATTGACAATATTTTACATATTAAAAGAATATACTATATAGAATATGTAAAATAAAGCACAGCCATCTTCCGGGCTAATGTTTTCTTTTTTGCATCCTCCCCTCTTTTCCCCCAACCAGGAGCCGAAGCCAAACTCTGGGATCAGAGAGTAGCCTAGATGAGGGTGGTGTGTTTGACTGCCTGAAGCCCGACTCACCTGCCTCACCCCAGCAGATCTTCTCCGGCCTGGTGGGTGTCCCCTCTGGCTCTGTCTCCTCTGCCCAGTTCCAGGCAGCCGGCTTAGTCCTGGGCTCTCCCCCTGACGTTTTTATCCAGATGACTGCATCGTCCAGAGAAGAAGGGGGCCCCCACTGTTCGGATGGTGGACCTTTTCTCTCTCGACCACCCCAGCACCACCATCACCACCACCACCATTTCCACCACCAGCCCCTGCAGCACAGGACGTCCTCTCTGCTCCAGCAGGCCACCACAGCAGCCGCCTCGGAGAGGCACAGCTCCAGGGAGGAGGCCCAGGAAGACCCATCCACTCCGGCCCCAGCCCTGTCTGAGCTGAAGGCAGTAGTCACATGGCTGCAGAGGGGCTTCCCCTTCATCCTCATTCTGCTGGCTAAAGTCTGTTTTCAGCATAAGCTAGGTACACCAACCTGTGGAGTAATAGTTCTGCTAACAGGGTCTGATAGTGCACTATTTATAACAAAGAATAATTTTCAGCATATGGTCTGGTTTAGTGATGATGTTGCGCCTCTCTCCTGCAGGTATTGCTGTGTGTGTGGGCATGGCCTGTACATTTGCCTACGCCAATTCCACGTTTAGGCACCAAGTGTCATTACGGGTAAGAGAAAAATGACAACATATGATATTTTCCACTGTTGGCCCCAAACCAATGCCGATACTGATATTCACTTGGTCTTAGATCAAATTCATTCTAAGTTTTTCACACATACCTGCCAGGTGTTATTTTATGCTTTTCTCAGTGCCAACAAATACCATGAAAAGACCAAAACCAATAGTTTGTTAGTCCGCCCCTCAGTGCTTTCCAACTTCCCTACCCAGTCTGTGGCTGTCAACCCAAAGCCCATTTGTTCCTGTTGAAGATGTAAATAAAAAAATGGGTCGCAAGTACAGTCTCCTTTTTAGTAAAGGCTAAGTAATCGCTTAAAACAGCTGGGCGCTGTAGTTTTTATGAAGCGTTACTGAATCAGGAGTAAATGCTGCATTTGTTGGGGACTATTTTCAGCTGTGGATTAACACACATGTGTGCGCTAGTGAGTATTTACAGCAGCAGGGACGGTGTATGTGGGACTGAATCAAATAAACAACAGTGCCCATGTTCATGGGATTGAAGGACGTATTAGCCAGTACAATGATGCGTTTTTGATAGTATTTGGACAACAATGGAGCTCAATGGCACAGAGGAATAAAACATATCGGTCTTTGGAAACTCAGATTCAGACTTGTTAGTAGGATGAATCTGTCACTGGTTCGGGTCTTTTCACGGTATTTGTTGAGTATAAGACAAGTATCACCAGCCTTGTCCTTTTAAGTTAGTTAAATGGTTAAAAAAAAAAAATTATATTCTAGCTGTTGTGTTAATTTGACAGGTGTAATATTTTACATACATGTAGGGAGAGATCACAAAATTCTACATTCAAATAATCTGAACGTGACTGAAACAATGTGTACATCCCTATATGTTTGTGTTAACTTTGTTTTCTGTGAACCACTTTATAGCTACAATGCACAAGTTTCACCGTGACACAGGAAGTCTTTCTTGACTTGATTTCATGCTGTTGTGCTCATGAATCGTAGGCAACACTTAGCAAAACTCTGCAGCATTCTGTGTAAGAACATCTCCCATATGTCGCAAATGTATTTAAGCCTTTACAATTTTAGATGCGAAGAAATGTAACGTTGCTAAAATAGCTCCGTGTGTCTCTCTTCTGTTACCAGGAGGAACGTTCTGTACTCGTTGCTCTGTGGATCGTCACGTTCCTTGCAGGCAATACAGTGTATATCTTCTACACATTTAGTCACGAGGAGCTGCACAACAGGTAGCGTCCAAGCAGGCTTTTGTTACAGTAGCTGCCTGTTTCTTTGCCTGCCATCTTATGTTTTTTTTTTAATTTTCTTTATACATTTAGTTTTTCTGTTCATCTTGTGTTGTGTAAGCCATTTTGTTTTTACCTCCATTTCCTATAGGGAGTGATCCCGTTCTTGTCCTGTGAGTATTTTAGGTTTTTTTTTTTTCGCTTTTTTTATTCTTTCCATTATTTTGCTTCCAGCGAGATTCTTACATTATGTTAAACATTTGCTTTGCTGTTGCTTGTCATTCTACCGTCCCGAGTGAGAACACCAGAGCTCCCTATGACGAGTCATCAAGATGCTGTTTTCTTTTTCTTCCAGCCTCATATTTGCCAAGCCCAACCTCAACAGCTTTGACTTCTTTGATCTGATCTGGGCAGTGGGCATCACTGACTTTGTCCTTAAGTACTTCACCATCGGCCTGAAGTGCTTTGTCCTCTTTTTGCCCAATATTCTCCTGGCCTTCAAATCCAGGGTAAGAAAAATCACATTCATTCAACTGACATAGAAAATGTGACTTTTATTCATTAATTTTAATCTTTTGCATTTGACTTACTTACAGTTTACAATATATCCTCAAGTTATGACTATGACATGTATAACTGTCAATTTAATTATCTCAACATACAGTTATAATGGCATTTTCATCCCTTGATTAGCCTATGTGATTGATTGATTTTACACTGATTCCTTTTAATGTGAGGATTTGCATCTTTCCTCTGATTATATCACCCTGAAAAGAATTTCTTTGAGTTTTAGACTTATCTCATCACAGCCCAAAACATTGCCTTGTGCTCTCCAAAGGCGTGATTTTGTACACATTTCAAAGACGAACGATTAAGCAATTTAAATAATAATTCTTATATGAATTAATAAAATAATTTGTTGCTAATTGCAGCCTTGTTTGTGCGCATTTGTCGTTTGCCCAAACGGCAATAAATGCTCCCAGCTTTTTGCCCAACCAGTTCATGTCAAATGTTTGTGTATTTGATCAGCTGTGAGGTTATATCTCATCTCATCTTCTTGCAGCTGCTTCACAGTAAAAGCAGCCTGTAGACAATGAGTTACAGGAAGTTCACTGTCAGAGTTGTGAAACTTGGGTTGGCAATTAAAAAAAAAAAGAAGAAAAAGACAGATTTGCTGAACTGTGATGAAATTCTCCACTGAGTGATGAAAGTGCTAAAGGGTCACAGTGTGAAACTGTTTTGTATTCATAAGGTTTTAAATGGTGCTCCTTAGGTGAGCTTGTGAATGTGGGTGTCTGTGTGCGTGGTTAGTCTGGCCTGAGGCAACAGACTATGACTGCAAACACACTTGCACACACACACACACACACATAGACTTTGATTTCCATACAGGTGCAGCTCATATTCCTTGTGTGTGTTTGTGTGTTAGATGGCAGGAGGAGGGGGGGGGGTTACAAAGTAGTAGGATTAAATTTTCCACTGATAAACAGACATACGGGCCTATCAGAACCACGGCAGCCAGCAACTGAGCTCATTTGCCCTCGAGGGGGTTGCACGGGTGAGGTCATCCCTCCCTGGAGCTGGACCATTACCTGTACCCTCCACACACACACACACACACACACACACACACACACACACACACATACAGAATTTGATAGCTTTGTTGGGACATATGTTTAGTTTTAGGTAATCCCAGATTATATCACCACTAGTCGTCCACTAGTTAATGGAGGCCAAACAGCCCCGACTATTCTGAACTCCATGAAGTCACGTTATCGGCCTGCCTGCTTCATTACTGCATCCAACCGCGGACACACTAATGATCGTACATGATCACTACAGTCGGTGCAAGTCTGCACAAGTGATGCGGAAGTTCCATGACGGCTCTGTTTTAAAGGCTTACAGGGCTCATATGTTCTGCTTGTGTATGAATCGTATTAATTGCATGTTGCAGGTGTGTAAGTATTTTCATTGTTGTGCAAGAGGTGACTTTTGGCACCTGCAGTGGTTCCTAAATGTGGTCTTCTTAAAATCGATCAGTGGTTTATTTTTTGCTCTACATATCTGTTCTGTTGGCCTCGAGCAAGATTTTCAGTTTCTCTGCAGCCGAGCGAGATGCCTCTTTTTCATTTGATTTATTATTATAACTGATTAGTTTTTTGGTTTTAAAATGTTGATGAACAGAATAATTCAAGGGAGTCCAAACTTAAATTTGCTTCTTTTGTTTTTTTGTTTTTTTTTAAACCAACAATCCAAATCCCAAATATATTAAATTAAATAATACAGGGAAGGGAGCAAATCGTGGAACCAGTGAACTTGTGGCATTTTTACTTCATAACCTACTGAACTGATTTTATTATTAAAGTCGAGTTGAAATTTAAGACGATCATATTTGAATGGTTTGTTTGGAATAAATAGAAGAAGAGCTTGGTGCAGGATGGATACAGGGGCGAAAAAAGAATCGGTACCAGTTAAAACTAAAACTTTAAAGTACCCTGTGGAGTTTTTGACAACTAGTAGCGCTATGGATTGATGTTTTCTCAGTCGGTCCCTGTTTTGTGTGTATTGTGCACAAGCACTGATCAACAGTTGGTGGCAGGAAAGTGCCAACAATCATAGCAGTGAAGAAGACGACTGCTAGCAAGCAAATATGTACAACAATGCATGATTTATGATCTTTGCAATTGTTTTGGGAAGGGAAGGCAATGTAAAGGATGCATAAAATGTTTTCTGATGAGAAATCGGAAATGTAAACTTACGTTTTAGTTTGTTTGTTACCATTCAAAGAGCATCCATAGATACAGATGTGACTGTAAATGGCGCCACGGTTTGGTTGACTAATAACTAGTGTGGCAGAAAATAATTGTAGCCATAAAAATGTAACACCAAATATATCCCCCACCCAAAATTACCTCCAAAGTATAGAAATAAAATTGCAATAATAACAGTCTTGCAGATTAAGATGCAACGGTATGTATTTATGTGTCTGTTCCTGTGTGCAGTTGTGGAGTGGATAAAGAGCTCAGACTTTCAGTAATGAAACCAAGCAGGAAACTACTCAAACAAGGCCTGCAGTGGAGATTACTCAGACTCCTTGGCTTCCGTCCAAACTTTAGATTTGACAGTTTTTGCGTGGGCGTGATGGGCACTGTGGGATACGAGGCTGAGGGGACAATAAGGAAGATGAATTAGCCACTGCCAGAGGTCTTTCTCCCTTACCAACCTGGCTGCTTGTGGCTCTTTACCCACACTCATCAATCTTTGTCATCTAACATCCAGGAAGTCATTATGCAAGCTGGGATGCCACGGGGGCCATCGCGGAATCAAGTCTGCCCTCATTTTGGACGCCTCTGTTTTTTTAACCGTCCCCAATTCACTTAACGCATTTTGTGGCAGTGGGGACTTAGTCAGAAGTCTTTGATTATTTAGGGGAGCGGAGGTGTCTTTTTTTTCTTTCCTTTTTTCCAAAGGCAGCTAGCAAGCCCCCGTAGCGCTGGGTTTAATGTGGGCACTGGGTAGCAGGTGGAAAGAGCCGCTGCCAGTTTCCCTTGCAGGGTGGGGAAATTGCCTGTACTGCTGTGAAACTGCGGAGCTCTGGACAGCAGCCATGTTTGGGCTGGAGGCATGCTGTTTTAAGCTTTTAATACTGCACTGCTCTTGACTAGATAGAAGAGTGCCCCGAAGCTGTTGAGCTCTTTCTGCTGTTTGGACAGTTAGTGAGTGGATCAAAGAAAGAATACATATTGTCTCAATTTAGTATTCATTCATTTAGTTAAAACTTGGGCTAAGACTGCTACGGTCCCTTTTGTTGTTTCGTCTTCAAAAGCACTGCCGTCCTAAAGAGTATCCTATTAAGTGGGCACATTCACAGTCACTGCCACCTTCACATGGACACAAAGTTTGATTGAAGCATATAACAGGCCTCTTCTACTATTGTTCTGTTGTGTGTTTGTCCAGGGTAAGTTCTACCTGCTGATCGAGGAGCTGAGCCAGCTGTTTAGGGCCCTCGTGCCCATCCAGCTGTGGTACAAATACATCATGGGAGAAGACCCCTCTAACGGTTACTTCCTGGGAGCCACACTCATCATCATCTACAGCCTTTGCAAGGTAATCTGTGCACGGTGGCAAAATATTTAGCCAAGATCAATGTACTTTATTTTTAAGACGTACTGTTCATGAGTTCAGCAAAGGAAAAATGGAAGCAAGTGGAGGTGCAGAAAATATGAATATTGCTACTTAAAGTTTAACACTCCACCCTACGTGAATCTACAGTGTTCATTTCGCCCCATTTATGATGAGATATCTTGTGTACACAGTTAAGATTTTGGTTCCTGGGTGGCGTTAGAGGAAAGTCAATGGGGTTTCAAAAAAGATTAGGGTTCATCCTCTGGGGGGGAAAAATATGCAAATTACATAAATTTTTTACGCTAGTGACGTGGCTCAGTCCACTGTTGGATGAACTGCCATGAAATTCTGTGCAGACATTCATGGTTCCCAGAAGATGAATGCTAATGACTTTTTCAATCCCCTGACTCATCATCGGGTCTGAATTTTAATTTTAATTTGCCCAATCAGTCTCACTGTTGTACTTTGTCTTTATTGCGAATTAGCCAACGCTGGCATGCTAACATGCTTAACTAAATGGTAAACATTATACACTATAAACATCAGCATGTTACCATTGTCATTTTGAGCATGTTAGCGTTTAGCTCAAACCACCATTGTGTCTGTACGGTCTCACAGAGCGGCTAGCGTTGCCGTAGACTCTTAGTGTTGTTCTTGTGTACAAAAACAATTTTGATAGTGATGGAGTATAACCCAAGGGGGTCATCAGTAACATTTCGGGTCATCTACTGGGCACCATGAGGAGCCACGAAGCCATTAGTTTACGTTCTTCTTCATGGGTCATTGTTATTCTTCTCTTGGCCGGAGAAGAAATTTGGGCCTGGATTTTAAACGCAGTAGGTTGTGTGCAGAAACAGTTGTGGAATAAGAATGGATGTTGAACGGATGAGAAGTCACCTCAGCTCTGGGACCTGTAGAAGGGGAAGAGTGAAGCAGACAGGAATCACAGCAAGGTCAGTTACTGAGAAGTCACATAAAGGAACCTTTGGATTTTTAAAGCCATGAATCAGTTTCAAGTCAGTCATGACATCGAATGGGAAGTTGAAATAGTGAAACTAGGTGGAACTGTGTTGAGTAGTGTGCGTGACATTTGTAATCCAGGCTTCTTTTAACACAGCAGTGATTCTACAATTTTCCCCGTGAGGGATTAGTAAAGTATACATTATTTTTATTATTATTATTTTATTAACCAGACGTAGCTGTTAATGATGGGTTTGTTCAGCTGAACTGGGTGGACGGTTTCCTGGGTGGGTGTGCTGAGGTGCAGCACTCTGGAGTTTCCCAAGACCAGGTAATATTAGCAGTGTGTCAGTATTAGAGAATGCTGATGTGCATGACGTGCATCAGTGGTTGATTCACGGTTGTCATGCTGTTTTATCAGAAAGGGGCATGGGTTGGATGCAGTGAAAGCTATGCGGTGTGAATCATCAGACAGGGAAGCTGTAGGTGGAGGAAGTTGTAAATTTCCAGATCACGCTCTAGAAAATAAGAATGCGTAACCAGTCACTTGCAGTGGTCCAGAATGAAATATCTCCTCAGACTTTTCAGTTGGCACCACCAAGAGGTTGACATTTGTGTTTTTTTCAAGTAAAATGTCTCAACTACTGGATGGATTTCTGGTGACGTTTTATACAGTTGTTCTTAATGTTCCCCGCAGCATGAATCGGTGATCCCTTACCTTTTTCATCTAGCCCCATTATCAGGTCTACAGTGTCTACAATACTTACATTCAAAATCAATGACATTCCTTTGTGTTTAGACCTAACTGGCAAATGTTAGCATGCAAGCACGCTAAACTGTTACTAAACACAGCTGTACAGAGCTGCTAGCATGGCTGCAGACTGTTTGTCTTGTTAACAAATGTGTAGTAAAGATTAAAAGATAGTCCGACTAGCTAAAATAGGCAGGTAATTGTGGTTCTTTTTTAAAAAAAATAAAGAAAAATTACTTGTGCTTCATATTTGTTGTTTTGCAGTCCTTTGACATCTGTGGACGTGTGTCTGCCATACGCAAGGCCTTGGTCATGCTCTGCAGCTCCCAGGTCAGATTCAGGCTAATTTGAGTTTTTTTCCACATACACACACACACACACACACACACGCACACACAGATATGCTCAACTTGAGTGTTCAGAATGAATCTAGAAGAGTAGAGTTTAATCCTTGTATTTTTTATTTTTTTGTCTCATCCAGAGTTATGGCGTGAGGGCAGGCAGTCAGCAGTGCAGTGAGGCGGGCGATGTCTGTGCTATTTGTCAGGCCGATTTCAGAGACCCCGTAGCCCTTCTTTGTCAGGTAAGGACTCCGTAAACAAGTTAGAAGAAGGTTAAATATCATACATGGATTGCATTTTAAATTGAAAGAGAATTTAGGCTGCCTCCTCTGGTTGAAAGTCTGCCGACCCCCTGACCACAGCCAGCATCACTGATGGGTGTGGTCAGAAGTGTGCTGTCCTGCACTTAAAACCACACCAAACAGTAACATCACAGTGTATTGACTCACCCTAAAGTACATTCAATGTCACTGCAGTCTAAATGGGAAAACAACCGTTTAAGCAACAGCTTTCTTGCGTTTTACCATGGCATACTGCTGCTGTTAATATTTAATAATATAAGTAGGCCTTGAAGGGAGGTCAAAGGTCAGTGTCGGCTCATGGACACAAGACACCCCTGAAGGGTGGATCTTTAATTTCCTGTGACGTTCACTTTCTGTCGTAATCTGTAAATAAGAGTAAAGGCATTTAAACCTCGAGTGCCAAATGCAAGAAATGTTTACCGTAGATTTCGGAGAGACATGCCAGCTGTGCATTTTCTACTTCTCTCTGTCGGGGAAACCAAACGTGTACGTTCCGTTCCTCTGCAGCACGTCTTCTGCGAGGAGTGCCTGTGTTTGTGGTTCGACTGGGAGAGAACGTGCCCGCTGTGTCGCTCCACCGTCGTCGAGACCCTGCGGTGCTGGAAGGATGGCACCACCTCGGCTCACTTCCAGATCTACTGAGCCCTGACAGCATATCGTCTGCGCCCAGAACGATGTGATTGTGCTGTAATGCGACTTAAGACAATGGCGTGTCATCTTTCTCTGTTTACCTACAGCGCGGTAACTCTTGGTATGCATAACTGCGGTAACACAAAAATACGCAGGGGGCTTTAATTTTAGAGGCATTTGTAAAGAACAGAACATGTATAAGTCACATCGTCTTCAGTGCCCACATGTACAAACCACACTTAGAAGCATAAAGCTGGATTTTTACGATTGGAATGTCGTCATACAGTTATGGCAGCAGTCACATTTTTGTGTACATGTAGACTTAGACACTGTTGTAAACTGTGAACAACATTTTATGTTACGCTAAACACGCGATAAAGGAATGTTACTTTGATTTAGTGGGGTGTAATGTCACAGCTCGTTGTGGTAGATTTGGCACATTTGTTCTGTATTCTTTATAATTTTGTCATACCTGCATATTGTCTATAGGAATCTCTTAATTCTACAGTTGGTATTTAACATAAGTTGTATTTACTTTTTGCAGTATTTATTTGAAAATGGGATACTCCCGCTTCGAGCACGAAGTGTCCCACAGAATGAGCGTAAGTAGAAAATCAGTTTAAATGTGTACTTTTCAGAAGGTAGAAAAAAAACAAAGGTCTTTGTTAGACACTGAGTAATGAGAGTGAGGTGGTGTGTCTGACTTTTAATTACCCAGACTGTAAACACTACATAGTGTAATTGTTTGTGCTGCCAGCCAAGCATAGCATTTTTTAGATTTATAGAAGTGTTGTGCAGATATTGAAGTTGGTACGATTTGACCTTCCGTACTTTTCCATTTGCGCTTTCATTGACCGTGGGAGTTCATGTTTGATCATCTTCCCTATGACTATTGTTGATATGAATCATTTGCTTTTAGAATCGTTTATTCTTGGGTTGCACACTGTAGTAGACGGCGTGACACGCATGCAGAATGCGCTGCAGTGCAGATGTTTTCAGTTTTTCAAACCAAATTAAAGCCCTTACCGGGCGTATTTCTCATCTAATTTGAATGACACCTGCACAGAATGTATTTCAGAAAGATTTTATTATTTTAACTTCTAAAAATCCATATGAAATATTGAATTAGTATAAATAGCACACACTTTATAAAAGACAGTTTCATTAATTCTGCTCACGTTACAGTTGATATATCGGGGAAAGCTTAGTTCCAGAAATCACAGACAGCAGCGTAGCTTCCTATGCACAGGTCCTGTATCTTATTTATGATAATAAAAAAAAAGCCACTTAACATTGCCCCCAGAAGATCATGCTAAAGCTGTAAACATCATCTAAACACTGTAGAAAACGGCTATAAAAACATTCGTCCGCTCATCACCGACATGTGTACACTTGCAGGATAGCTTATGTTAAAAAGGTACAGTGCATTATGATGCTTAAGAACAGTGCGTCCTTCAGGATTGCTGCACTACTTGTAGCCTTGGATGCATTTGAAAGTCTTGTCAGTTTAACCCCTGCACTCGTTGATGCACTGGCATCGTGGGAGGGGGAAATTCAAAGGAGTCCTATTAGTAAGCTTTTCCCTCCAGTCTACCAGGGGAGGATTACATCACCGTGTTGTAACTGGGATGACAGAATCGGTGGTGGGGGGGGGCTGACTTGCAGGGCCGACTCAGTGTGTCAGCTCGTTATGAAAGTCTCAGTGCATCCACATCGGGCCTGAGTAAGTCTTCATGACACATGGAGTTCAGTCAGACACAAGGTTCCGACGCTGGACCGCATCCTGCATCCACTGCTCTCCGTGCAAACGGCGCGAGCCCGTTCCTGGCGCGTGGTCCTAAAGGCACCACCTGTATGAGATACAAAATATTCATTTCATTTACACAAAGCATCCATAAAACATGTGTTTTAAAACAATAAAATAAAAAAAAAACCCGTTCCTTATTTTATTTTACTGTAGTTACAATTTCCACGCAGGTTGTTTCGGTGCATTTTCTGCAGACAGGCAGGTTTCATCCTTTCAGCCAGGAAGATGCAATACCCTTTTCCAACAGAAGCCTTTGCCAAAATTACATTAACTGGTCAAAGGTAGACGCAAACTTTATCTTTATTTTTTTTTATTTAAGATGCAGCACACTAAAGATAAAACTAATGAATGACCTCATCCGTGCCAGTTTAAAACATTTGAAACACCTCATGATACATTCCTGCGAATAAAATCCATCCAGATCTTTTGCCTGACCTTCATGTGCATAATTAGGCTAAGTTTCTTAAATTTTTTGCGTTAAATTCAACATAAAAGTGAAAAGAGTTCAATGTTTCTGTCTTTTCGTGTGAGAATAAATCTAAGTTGTATAAAGGTACTCAGGCTGAATGCTTGATAATTGTAAAACGAAATCAAACAAAAGCACCTGTTTCGGTGAAATGGCTCAGTTTATAGTAACTGTATGACGTTTGTCTGGTGTTTTTTCTCCCTGATAACAACGACGCGTGCTGTACTTTGCTGTGGAAACATTTCTGACATGTCGAGAGCATTTTTGTTTCGCACCATTACCAAACAAATGTCAGTTTATTCCATGACATGAAAGACCGAGAATAGAATATGAATGTGAATAAGAAAACGTCTGTCCAAAGAGCTTACAAATTAACCTGCGATTTACTTTCAAACTTTTTTCTTTTATTAAATTAACCTCATGCCGCCAAAATTAGTCTCATCACCACACGTTTCTGCGTGCAGCGTGTTTCCCCATGTTTGACAGAAACGACGACATATTTTCCCCCCCAACGGTTTCCAGCGCAAACGCGCAGACGCTCGCGCGCGCGACGTGACATTGTTTGCGCACCTGTTGCTGGTGTTGTCGCCTCGCGCCCTACAGGTGTCGCCTCGCGACGACCAGCACGAGCACGGTGAAGTGCACCGCGGTGCACAGGAGGCTCCTCAGGTGGCCCCGCCCGGTCACCACCACCACCGTCCCGCTGGCCCCGCAGCTGAAGCCGCCGCCGTCCTCCTCCTTCCCGGCCGCCCTGCTCGTCTCCAGCTGGTCGCCGATCCTCCGCAGGCGCGACGCGAGCAGCTGGGCCACGGAGCACGGCGAGGGCCGGCGGCCGCTGCAGGTGGAGTCACCGGGCAGCAGCAAAGGCTGGTCTATCGGCAGCCAGCACATCTTCTCTGACAGAACAACCAGCCTCCACTCTTTAAGTCTTGAGGATATGTGACCCTCCTTCTCTTCTCTCATCAAACCTTAACTGTGTTTACCCCCCCCCCCCTCTCCCTTCCTCTCTCTCCCTCTCTCTCTCTCTAACCTACTGTATTATTCATCACTGTGTCACATGGTGTGGGGTTTACATCATCTTTCCCCAATAGAGAGATGCAATGGTTAACTCTTGAATCCCTCCTGCCGGTTTGATCTGAGGAGTATTTTGTTGTAAGGTGTTCTGGGACATTGTGTTCTCTTCTCTTGTTTTCTTTAAAAAAAAAAACATGCATTTTGTATATGTCCACCCCACAGCCACGGAATATGAGCTATTTGCATTTATATGCCGAACAATTGCCACTTGTGGCAACACAAACACACGCCGTCCCTGTGAGCTGCCGCGTCTAGAATAAAACTGCGGAATAAAAAAATGCGCGGAACCTTTGTACAGCTGAGCCTTGTCCCTCTTCGGACTGTTTATAGAGAAGGACGTGTTTGTTTTTGCGTCTGTTCCGAGCTGTGGCGTCCCTTAACTGGTCTGTTAAACTAACAAATGCCTTGCTTTATAACACTGTAAAGTTGTAAAGTTATATTCTGTCAACGACGGTTGAGAATTATGGCCGAGGACGAACTTGCTGCGTTCAGGAAGAGTTGGAAAAAAGAGTTGACGAGTAAACAGCAGGAGCAGCGACTTGTGTGCGCCCCTGCCCCTTCCCGGGATGTTCCTGCTCAGTCAGGCCAGGGGGACTTAAAAAATAGGTATTTTGAGGATTTAAAAAATCGCAACGAAGCCCGTGGTCCTTCCAAACCGGAAGAGGGTGGATGTTGCACTGAGGACGAAGGATGTGTTGGAGGAGGAAAATCTATAGCAGAGTCAGAGGACCAGCCTCAGTATGTGTCCATTGCACGCAGTCTGCTGGATGGGAGGACCAGTCCCCTGCTGGGCAGGATTCAGGAGGAGAGAACCAGGAGGAAGAGGCAGTATCACGACACCACTGGTGTCTGCAGTTCATCCCTACAGCAGCAGCAGCCGCAGCCGCAGAGGAAGGTCAAGAAGGACGAGGAGCTGCTGAATCAACTCATTCAGGATCTGGTGCGAGGAGGCTGAGTCTGATGATGGCTGACCAGGATGGGCTCAGAGTATAATGTCTGTTGTAATTCCTTCTTTTGCAGAATGAAGTCAATGACATTCCCTTCTTTGACATTGAGTTGCCGTACGAATTGGCGTTGAAGATTTTCCAATATCTCAACCGGGCTGAGCTCGGCCGGTGTGCGCAGGTAAGCTGCCGCGGTAGAGCTGTGCTGAAACGCAAGAATAAATAATCATAAACTGAAAGAATACGACAGAAAGGAAGGAACGCGCCATCAACGCACCTCATTTTCTGTAAAAAGACATTCTGATGAAAGGGCTGGACAAACAACCTCATCTAAAACAGTTGCTGTAGAGTAAATCCCATAGAGGCGTAAGGATGAATCTGAGTGTTTTGCGATATGATACAGACAATAGAGAAAACCAAAACATATTTATTCTACCCCCCTAAGGAAGGTTAATTTTCTGAGCTTTCTCAAATTTCTGCTCTTTTGTTTTACAACACTGGACAGTTCTACCTCTTCAGCCCCCTCACATTTATTCAAAGAAAAAAAATCTGAGAAGGACAAATCACATTATAACAACAGCGTTCAGCTCATAGACTCATGCAACTTCTGAGGATCAGTTGCAAGTAGACACTGCCTCATCTTACTGGGGGGGATCACAAACCAAAAAGGTCAGGGGCCACTACTTTAGACCAGTGATTTCAGACTGCTCAAGGTAGTTTTGGTTTGATTTAGATGTAGTTTTAGTGTGGTTAGGTTTAGGGTAACAAGTTGGGAGGGACTTTGCCTGCCTGAAACAGATTTTATTTTTAGCTCAACACTGCAGACGAAATGGCAATTTCAAAAACATCTTTAAAAAAAGCATTGGTGAAGTTTTTTTGTCTCTCTCGTCACTTTCCTGCAAAGTGACGACACTGTTCAGCTCGCTGATCTCAGATTTTTTTATTTCTTGGTAGTGAAGCCCTTAAATTACAGCTACCTTGCATTTCCCCCTAACATGCAGGCTCGCTTAGGGCAGCTTTAATACCTTATGTGACTTAAATTTGTATAGATTAGTAAATTACGTCTTGTGTTACCGACAGTCCATTTGGCAGCCGGCCCGGGCTCGTTAGGCACAAATAAATCAAGTGATGCAATCACGTAATGTATGCTGACTCAATCCACCGTTGCACTGTCCAATCCCCTCCCAGGTGAGCCGGGCATGGAGGGTCCTTGCAGAGGACGGCGTTCTGTGGTTCAAGATGTGCACGAGGGAGGGTTATCATCCAGATGCCAGCGTGTCTGACTCCCCCTGCTGGAAGAGCACGCTGCGGGACTGCAGGAGCTCGGCCAAAACTGTGTGCGCCAACTGGAAGGTGGGCTCAAGCTGTTCCACTGCCGTGTTTTTCACCCAAATTCAACACCAGTGCTGGTGTTTGTCTGGAGAAAGTGGCGCACAGCCTACCTTGTATCAGTGTAGAATATACAGTACACCATGGACTATATGTCATTTGTCTTTTGAATATAATATAATACAATACAATACAATAAACGTTCAAAATGGGATTTGAAAAGTTCTCTTTTCATTTGGAAAAAAAAATAAAGATGTTCATTTTAAAGCCAACCTCTTCTGCAGCCAAGTGACATATAGTGAAATTAACGTTCTGCCTGCCAGCTGAAATATAATGTATTTTTATTATGGATGCTAGAAATTTACCTTTACGTTTTCTGCCTAGAACCGAGTGGGATCCATCAGCCAGCTGCAGTTCGAGCTGGGGAAGGTGCTGTGTGACGTCAGCTCCTGTGACACCTTTGTCTTGGCAGGGTGAGTTTCAAGGTCTCCCGACATGCAGCTCGCTTCTGACATCGGATGTGTTTTAACATCAGCTGAAAGTGCGACTGCTCGTACGCTCTGATTTCATTTGCCTTGTTTTCTCCGTCACTCTTTATCTTCACACGTAAATCTCGGGTTTAAAATAAATCTCGGGTTATAAATGTTCTGATTTATGACTCGGTGTTTAATTAAAAACATGTCACATGAAGAGGTGACATGTAACATGAGGTGTTACGCCTCACTGACTGATGCGATGCAATAGTGATTGACAACCAGACTTGCGATGGGTTAATCGTCCTTGGGAATGATGCATTTTAAATTTCTAGCTGAAATAAAAGATGGAGAGCTTGGAGCGAACATTCCTTGTTATTGTTGATCAGATTGAATTAATATTGCGATTGTCTTGTCATGTTTTTGCACATTTTATTTTTCTACTGAGGTCACTACTAATGGCAGTATTTACTGACGGGGGGAGTACATGAATCGCAGCGGAACCAAACCTGCCCTGACCTAACAGGGCTGAGACAGTGATAGATTGTGAGGGCCCGCAGGGGCCTGATAGACTGCCCACAAGGAGATGCTGCAGCATCTCCTTGTGGGCAGATGTGCAGCATCTCCTTGGAGTCGTATGATTAGATTCCCGTCAGTCCAGCTGCGTCTCACTGGAGACGACGGCGTGTTTGTATCTGTTCAGGTTAGCAGATATAGCACAAAAGTACCAAAACAGTCTAGACATGACATAAAGCACTTTGCAAAATGTGAACATACTCTTAAATCCTTCTTTTTGTGTTCCATTGCTATTAACAAATTCACAACGTCAATGCTTTTCCCATTATTGGTACTTAAAGGGTAATTTAGCTAAGTGAAAGTACTTTAATTTGTTTAACTAGAAAAGAATCAATGGCAGTTAAGCGTGATCAAGAATTATTCAATTGCGTGTTCAAAATCTTATTAGGAAACCGGTGGAATGAGATTTGGCACTTAAAATGGCAGGAAGAGACATTGGCTGCAGTCAAAAAGTCCAAAGAATTACGTCTTATGTCTTTTCCTAAACACGTTCCCTTGAACTTGACGCAAAGCGCCGTGAGGTCAAGGAAAGATGCGAAGGAGAATTCATAAAGACTTGTAAAACGTAACCACGGTGCCAAGACGATCCCACTAGGCTACGTAATTATGCGACAGTGGATGTTATTGACATGAGTTTGCCGCGGTCGCTTTAAATGTTGCTGCTGCAAGGAATTGTGGGAAGTCCGTTATGTAACTTTAGGCCCACTTCTGATTGTTCTGAGGACTACCTTACCAAATAGATGAGGGGGACCCCCCCCCCCCCCAAAACAGCCCGGGTGCTTTGTGTTTAAGTATCTCTGGAGCTTTGATGATGGGTTTAGCGCCTCATTTGACAGGATTTGACCACATTCAGCACTCTGCCTGCCCTGAATGAATCCATATTTCCTCACCACGCACTTTGGAGCTTTTACTGTCACAGGTTTGTCTCCCACATCACTCTTTATTCGAGAAGCCGGTCCACTTTGTGCCACTGCATGTGGGGGAACTTTAGCTCCGAGGCCCACCGGTTGAGAATGGCTGCCTTCTGTTAAAGGAGATGAGAAAGGAAGCATTAAAGCACCTTTCCTTAGCATTTAGAGGATTTGACCAGCTCTTATCACGGCTGCCACTTAGATACTTCCTGTCCATTACACTCGGTTAGGAACCTTTCAAAGCAAACAAAAAAAAAAGACTACTCAACAGCAGCCACTGTCTCATAAACAATGACCAACAGCTCCAGGAGTCACGCAGTGACATAAAGGCCACGTCTGATGAGGCTTGCATGCAGATTGCAGTGATCTGTGCACAAAAGTTTCCTGCAACTGAAAGTTTTGACGAATGACTTGGACGAGATTCAGCGTCATCATCATAATGTGGCTAGTTGGCATTGAGGCGCTGTACCAATTAAGTGAAAGTGTGTATTCCTATTGTTTGCTTCCTGCCAACCCCTGCGATGCCAGTCACACGCACACATACGGGCGCACACATGTACACCCTCTGTCACACTTGCTGTCACTGTGTCACACACTCCGGCTGCGAGGCGGATACTTGCTCAGACATGATGTTATCTGTGGAGGTGGTAACGCTGGCTGTTTGTCGTCTCCCACAGCGAGAGCTCATTGACTCGGGCGAGGAGACAAGGGAAAGAGGGAACAGGAGCCTGTTGAGTGCGAGGGGGTGACTTGAGGTTGGGAGATAAATGCAGTGCTTTCGCCGCTAAAGGGAACAAAATCACAGGAGGAGGTGAGGCTGTACAAGAACAGGAGAAGGTCACGTCCCAGCCTGTTGAAGAAATGTTGCTGGATAGAATTTGACTGAGGGAGCTACGTTCAGTATATGTACATATTTATTTCACAGTTTTGTTTATTGAAATTACCACGGCAGACATGGATCAATAGTTCAACTTCCGGGCAGGTAAATGTACATACTAAGTAAGTACTTTTATAAGCAAAAAAGACTTAATTAAAATAAATACACAAAAATAGACAAAAAAAATAAAATTGAAAAAAGAGACAATTAAATAAAGAAATAACAAAAAAATAAAATAGAGAGGTGGTAACAGTGATACTAAAAATAAGTAAAAATGTATTAAAAACCATTTACAAAAGTAAAACAAAGGATAAGAGGGATGATTAACAATATTTTCCAAAAAAAAAAAAAAAGGTTTAATTGGCAAATATATACGCTGAGTTAACATTTCCTAAAACATCAAAACACAACAACAAAAGAAGGAACGACACAGTCTGGTCACCCATATGAGTTCATATTTATGCACGTACCCCACTTATACAAGAGAGACAATATTGCTACGTGTAGTATTTTAAGATCCATAAATCATTAGCAAGTTATGAGACATTTTGTATAATTCATGCAAATGTAACAAGCACCGCGCAGACCTCTGCTGACCTCTGCACTGCGAGATGTTGCTGGTTGGATTCAGTAAAAAGCCTGTTGGTTTGCCTTCGGGCTCAGTTAGGTAGACGGCACCGCTACAAATGGAAATGGAGCAAAAGCTTTTACTTTCCTGAAGAGTAAAAGCGGAAGGCCAAGACAGAATCGCAGCTGTTTTAATATTTGTTTTTGTGTTTAAAGACAAAAACACACATAGAAAAAAGTACAGGGCTGCATGGAACAATTTACTTTATTATCACGGATTAATCTGCTGATTATTTTCTCCATTTGTTGACTATTTGTTCTGTTTATGAAATGTCAGAAAATAACAAAAACACGCCCATCGCAGTTTGACTAGATGGCTTCTTCACACGTCTTATTTTACTCGACCAACAGTGCGAAACGCAAAAGATGTTGCAAGGATTTGTAACCGAGAGAAGCAACACGTCCTTATGCCGGAGAAGCTGCAGCAAGAATATGTCGTGCTGTTTGCTTGAAAAATGACTCAAGCAATGAATCGATTAACATTAATTATCGATCAACAACTCAATTAATTAATACCGGTAAGTGCAGCTCTAAAAACGAAAATGCCAACCAGATTTCTTTGGGAAGCCGGGAGCAAAGTTTGAGAAACACTGGCACATTGTATGTGTGCTAGAAGCTCCCCGTTGTCTCGAGCAGCGCTGAAACAATTTGTTGGATAGTCAGTTGGTCGATTCGCAGAGAATTTGTCACAGCAATTTTGAAGCTCAATAAATTGTTTTAAGGGTTTTATCGTGTGAAAAAGCACCCATTTGCTTGTTGCAGCTTATCTAATGTGATGATTTGCCGAGTTTCTCTGTTTTATATAATTACAGTTAATTGACTTAACTGTACAATCGTCTAGTGTGATAATTCAGCTGTGCAACACACTGGCATTAATACTGCATTTCCACTGTACATTTCCACTAATATATCTTATTTTTGAATACTATTGCATTTTAATAGGTCCAATTTTCAGCATTATTATTATCTACGCTGCTGTTATATATTGTAGCATGATGCACACATTTGTCTTTACATATTTCTTATTTTATATTTATATTTTCCTTTCTATATTTGTTGTTTATACTGTAGTAGAATGGACATATTTTTTTACATAGCATACATTTATTATAATTTATACTCTAGAAGGGAGCAACTGTATTGAGACTATATACAAATGCATGTGTTACGGTGCCACAGAGGTGCACAAATTTAGCTTAAAAGGTCTCCGTAAGGGAGTGAATGGGGTCATACGTTCAAAGTTTTATAACTGCATGGGATTTCTGAAAACCTAGAGCCTTTTATAGTGAGTGCATTGGTAGGATAACCTTCCCCTCGTACCGTTCAATCATCCCTACCAACGACCAGCCTGCGGGTGAAATGATCAGCATTGTTCCGCCCAAGCAACACCCCTGTAATCCTCGAAAGATCATGTCACAAAGACTTTAGAAAACAAAACAACAAGTCGGAGTGAGTGAAGGAGGAAAGTGTGAGAGGCAAAATGATTCAGTGGTGAGAGGGTGACGTCAGGTATTCTTGAGGAGACAAACTTCTCCGCCCGCGATGTGAAAATGGAGGATCATTCTGCTGGAACAGTCGGCGGCCTGTGTGTTTAGTGTGACCTGATGTGCTTGTTTGTATCTCAGGTACACGTCTGGTGATGTGAGGCTGTGGGATACGCTGCACTGGGACTCAGCGGCGTCATACCTGAAGGCGAACAGCCTGTCGGCTAACTCTGACCCTAGGCCTTATGTTAGTCACGTCCAAGTCAACAGCACGGTGGCTGCTGCTGCTTATGAAGATGGTGAGTGAGTTTTATGTCTGTTTCTGCAGTGTGATCCTGCGGTAAACAGACATATAGCTCTGGAAAAAATTAAGAGACCACTCCAAGTTTTCCAAAGTTAATTTTACTCAAACACACACCTATAAATAGTAAAACCAGAGAACTGATATTTTGCCAGAATTCTTTCCAGATCTGTGTATTCAATATGTCTTCAGGGAAGTCTTGGTTTTACAATTATCAAACTGAAAAAATGGGTGGTTTATTCTAATAAATTGAGCTTTTGCTTTATTGTGTAAAGGCTGCCAAGGCTATGTGTAGCTTCTATAGCTGGGGGGATAAATCAGTGCAGATAACCCTAACCTTAAGGTACTAAGATACTGTGTTTCCCTACCTTGGGTACAGGCTGTGTGGACCTGTGGAGCACAGAGACAGGTGGAGAGCCCATCCACCACTACCAGAGCCCAGGGAGGATCCAGGCCCTGGCCCTGAGCCCCGACAATCTCGTCCTGGGCTCCGCCTCCGGGCCTGACATTCGGCTGGAGCGTGCCGATGATCGTGGCTACTGGAGGACACTCTGCCGGGCTCGGCTACCCAAGACTGTAAGTGAAGGCAGATTGATTCCTCGTGTGTATGAAACGCTCCATACAGAATCAGAATCAGATGTATCCAAGTAGGTTTTCACATACAAGGAATTTGCTCTGGTGAATTGGTGCATAACAACCTAAAAAATGTGAAATAATACAATTTAAAAGAAAGCAGAAACTGTACACTGTACAATAACGGCATAAAAATGAGTCTTTAAAAAAAAAAAAATAATGGAAGCGTCCAACATCGTTGTCGCTGACATGATTAGTCATCATCATATTGCTGCTGTATGAGTAAAGTAAAGTGTGCCTCTGCCTTGTCTGTGTTGCAGGTAGAGAGCCTGGTGTTGGTGCCAGGCAGAGGGCAGCAGCGCCCGATGGCGGCCCTGGCAGCAGGAGACGTCGTGTACCTGCTGGACCCCCGGGAGGAGGAGCCGCAGACACTCCACTCAGTCTACGGTCACCCTGTTACCTGCCTGGATGCCTCCGGCTCCCACGTTGCACTTGGAGTGAAGCGCACAGGCTGGGCCATGCATGACGGCGGAAACAAGGTGGGTTCAGCGTCTCTGCACGTGTGCAGTGAGTATCTCGTTGTGTTCCGTGTACAGTTGCAATGACGGATGTTTCTTCCTGCACGAGGAGGCACAACATTTTCACCGTTGTCTGCAGAACTTTTGATCTGATGCTAAAATGGGGTGTTTCAGACTTCATGTGCATTTGTGCGTGGCATACTCGCATGCGAGAAGGGAGCTCCAAATTGATTATGTAGAATTCATGAAGTCTTTAAGACCTCAGCATTAGTCTTAAAAAACTAGCGCTGCTACTACATTTTGATTTTGAGCGCCTTTCTTGTAACGCAAGGACACTTTACACAGAACACAAGCAAAAACACGACGTTAACGAAAGCCTTGGCTAAAAGGGCGAGTCGTAGGTGTAGATTCACGACCCCATCTGCTCCCCGTGTTGCTTCATTAGCACCTCAACTCTGATTTTCTTTTGCAAATCCAGTAGAACAAATTGTACCGCAATATCTGTATCCGCTAGCTTGTTCTGAGCAAGGAGAGACGGTTCAGAACAGTCACTGCGGTTTGCAAAATCACCAATATGGGGAGCAGGTCCAGATCCTAGATCACAAGTGAATGAATGCCTTGGATGGCAGGACGGGTTCAGGAGACTAGTTCGAAGCGAAGTGATCCGAATTATGATGCTCGGCGTTATAACGATACCCATGCAGTGTTAATGTTACGCACTTTCCTGTGTTATTTGAATGCTACTTGAATGCTACCTGCCGCCAATTCCATTACGTCCATTATGAGCAGCACTCTAGTGTGTGTTTGGAACAACAAGCTGGTGTTTGTATCGTAATGGAATTGATGGAGCCGTATCAAGGCCTCTCGGAAGTGAAAAGTCTCAGGAAGACCGAAAAATCTAAACAAAAACCTTGAATGCTGACGAAGTAGATGGCAAAGCCTCTCAACTCTGTAGCTGGATGTTAGATGTATTGTAAAAAGAGAAAGAAAAAAGGAAATGCTATCCAGGCCTCACTAAATGAATTGAAAGGTTTCCAATAGAGTTAACAAGGTCACTTGTGCTCTCGACAGGTGCATAATGAAAAAATGGGCATTTGTACTAGGTAAATAATTTGGTTAGCTCAAACAGAATGACGCATGTTTTCTTTTAGCAACACAATTGATCAAGAGGAGCGCAGTGAGGACAGGAGTTTTGGCATTAGGCCATTATGAGTTTAATCACGGGCTTAGAGCTCAAATAACCATTTTCCCTGCTCTCGCTCAAATGAATTGAACTCTTTTGGAGAACAGATGCCGCCTTCCTTTTAAATGCGGAGCCCACTTTTTATGTTGTTACATTGCGTCTGGTCCACACTTTGAGCTGCTTTGAATTTCAGATGCGTTGCAAACAAAGGCTGTTCCCTAAATGGGCGACCTCTCGTCTGTGTAAATGTAAACTGGGTCTCTTGACGGTGTGATCACTATTACTCCGTGTCCCCTTAGGAACCTTTGGGTCCCCTTAGAAAAGAATGTGATGTACCTGTAGGGGATTTGCATATAGTAGAACTGGCTAGTTTAAATAGCGACATGCCCTCCTTGGGCCCTGCTCCTAATTAGCACAGCCTTCAAGGGTACTTTGATAAACTGCTGCTCCCCCAGCTGCATCTGTTTGCTTCTAATAATATTGTGTTTCTAAGGACCCCACGCACCTAATTGACTCTTAAGCCTTTACTTAGAAGGCACAAATAGCCACGAGAGGAACTATTCTGTTGGGATCAGCATAATCACAGCTACGCAGCAGTCATAATGCTCCACTTCATGAAGATATTCTTTTGTCAAATGTTAATCTATAAAACAAATGCTAAAGCCAGCTGCTGCGTGGAAAGCTTCTCCACTGACATCACCCCCTATTAGAAAAGCGCAGCTCGTGTACTGTAGCGCTGATTTTAGTGGCAGCACTAAAGCACCACATAGTGGACCAAGGAGAGAGTAGCAGTGGAGAGATATAACAGCCTCGCCTCATCACAAAAATCATCAGGCAAAAATCTATCTACTGCCATCCATTTAATCTCGCAGTGAGAAGAGACGAACACACCGATCAGCCGCAATGTTATGACAGCATGAGCTACAGAAGCTCCTCTGTTGGGTCGGACCACACGGGCCAGCCTTTTTTGATAATTGGCTGCTTTTGTCTGTTTGGTATCATTTTGAACCGAATGTCACCGGGTTTTGGACCGTCGGTTGGCCAGAGCGAGACATTTGTAGACGTCGGCCTGGACTTTGGGAAACTGGGTTGGGCATCTTTTTCTTTTTATAGACAATATGATTAATTCATTAGTGGTAAGAAATAATTGTTAGATTAATCAATAATGAAAATACTGATTAGTTGTTACCCTAAATAAAGTTTTATCCCAAGCATTGACGTATAATTCCATTATTCTGCCAACTGTTACGTAATACTTTTGTATGAGTTTTTCCAACTCACGGTTGCCGTTTCACATCTAGCCGTCAAAGGTCGGGGGAGCCCTGAGTATGAATTCCCAATTTGGAGCCTTCCTACATTTTCCTTTGCTATGTGTTTACTATTTTGTGCCCATTTTCCCTCATCTCCTTGGAAAACTAATCCCTGCTGATGTTTTCTGTTAAACCAAATTAAACGGTGCACGTTCAGTTTTGGATGTAGAAGAAGCAGAAGAAGCACTTATTGTCATTTGTGAACATGCAGGGAGCAGACACCGAAACGCACACATTTACAACTAAATTTGTCTCGGCTCATCTCAGACTGCCAATCCAACTGAGATCCTAATTCTTTTTTTATCTTTAGCAGTAAAATTTGATGAGGATATAATAGAGAAGTTTCTTTCCTGGAAAACTTTGCATCTTATATTAGATTTGTTTTATTTGCAATACAGAAGCAACGAAAGTCTTCCAAACTTTCTTGTTTCCATAGTGAGCTTAGCCCAAACTCCTGTTCTAAATTCTGCCAATTCACGATTAGCATACCTCTTTCACTAATTAAAATATTTCACAAATTTAATTAACCTTGTCTGTCACTCTCGTCACACTTCTACCAGCAATTTCTTACTGCGGAGAAGACAAAGCATGAATTGGCTGCAACCGTGAGTGATATGCGGCCTTTAGTAAGAAAACATATGCTTCATTAAAAATCTGTCAAAATGCATGGAGGTGGCATCCAAGAAAGTCTTCTCACACCTTTTTGCCTCACAGAAGAGTGAAACATTTTCATTTACAGCATTTTGACTTAGATGAACTCTGCTACATTATCATGTTTTTGTTAACTTGATTCAGTCCGAGTGGTGATCACTGAGTCTGCTGCAGTTTTGTTTCGAAATCGGGACAGCTTAAAATACAAAGGCTGCTTTGTGTCGATGATATATGAAGAGTCGTTATCATATTTTGGCGTGCGTTCTAGTCTAGCTGGTGGCTTTGTCTTCTAGCCTTCCCCAATCTTTGTCGGTGCCGTCAGTGTGGTCGTGTGGTCGGAGCCAGTCTCCAGATCCTCATTACTCCTGGCCACCTTCTTGCCAGGGTACTGGGGGGCACCCAGGCATCCACCCAGCTCGTGGCTGGGCATTCAACACAAGCTGGCACACTATCCATCTACTGCGGTGGATCCAGCACAGAGCACAAGTGCCGTCTGAAAACCCGTCATGCGCTCAGTTCAGAGGGCTGGTTGGATGTACGGAAGTATGCATGTACGTGGGGTTTATAGATGCATGGCTACAAAAAGACAGGATGGACGGAAGCATTGTCTTGGATCAGGATCAAGACATCATCAGCGATGTTATGCCGATAACTTTGCAGGTGTCTGTCATTTTGTTCGACATGTCTACCTGAACTAGCTCGCAGGATTGGTTTCACGTCAGTCAGCCAGTCCACGTAGCACGCAGTATTATTTGAATATAAATGATGTACAGAGTTCTTACCACAGACACATATTTTGTGTCTATGGTTCTGACCCTTGCCACCCACAAACGCATTGGGGAGTGACGATAGAAACGCACTCGCAAAGCCACATTGAATGCGAAGAGTAACACCAGCTGTTACGTGTAATCTTAGTACTTGATTCTGTCTCCTGTTACCGTTACCCTGTCAGCGACTTGCCCCTGTCCAGAATGCAACACTCACACTCATTATAGGGCCTGGAACACGTGGATGGTGCCGCTCAGGAAGCTTTCAGGACCGATATCTCAGCGGATCACACTTTGTGTGTTTATTCATCCTGCCTTTGTGTAATTAGTGCGGGCAACAGCCGACAGCTTCTAACCACTAATGAGTCAAGAAGCACGACCAAACTATTCTTTCTCATTTGGCTTTTAGGTTTCTTGTTTCTTTGCTTCCAGTATTTCATCCGCACGCGTGCTTCTCTGCAGCTGTGGAAAATGCACAGAGCAATACAGCGATTGCACACTGGAAGATGACAAGTACAGGTATCGAAAATGTGGTGCCTGAGTTCAGGTAGCATTTGTAAATGTGCACCTCTTCAGTGAGTTATACTTTAAGCAAGTTTGAGACTCTGCTCTGCCCTGTAGGAGGAACTGGAAATATACTCCCAAGTGACATCAAACCACAAACCTGCCATTATCGTGCATCTGGTGCAGTGTGCTAATCTCTGTTTGTGCACATGGTGTCCAAACCAAATGTAGCCCTGAATCTATATTTGTTTCAGATGCGGGTGTTTGTGTACGACAGGGATGGGGAATCGTGGGCCAAGGAAAGCCAATGGTCTATGGATTTCATTCAAACCTGTCACCCCAGCTGGCGATTCCACTTGTTAGTTTCTCTCTCTACTTGACGGAGCGTTAATCAGTGACTTCAGCTGGTGGAGTCAGTTGCCACATGTCGCATCCATTTCTGGTCTTAGGTGCCCCCCCCACACCCCCGATGAATCAAAAACCAAACCAAATCCTGCTGCGGTTCGACAAGAATAACCGCAACATAAAAGGTTTCCTCAAAAGTGCAGCAATGATTGCCGCGTTTTTCTTTTCTTTTTTTAAAGTGAATAGAGTCATTTCATCAACATCCCAGTACAAGCCACCATTAGCGTTTCCTTTTGTCTGCAAGCCTCACTGAAGGCTCCAGCAAGCACATTAACCTAACAGCTCCTCTATAGTCATGCTCGTGATTATTCTACCTCGAAACGCACTGCCGCAGTCTCTAAACATCCCCCAATATTATCACTAAACGGCTCCTTTGCCTCCCTCGGCAACATTTCTTCATTTTAGTGGGCGAGGTGGGCGGATGTTGAATAAAAAAACAAAAAACAGAGAAATCCTTCCGAAAGTGTAATTATTCATCGAGAACAGCAGGCTGAACCTCATTTCTGCGTCCCCCTCCCTCTTTCTCAACTCATCCCCCTTTCTTCGGCTGTCCAAATCCTATCAAGCTGTCATTTCAAAGTCCGGTGTGATCTGGGCTTTGCCCCCGGGGTGGTGCACAATTAAAGCGCTGCTTGGCTCAAATAAGGAACACACAAAAACTGCTGGCGCCTCCTTAAGGCTTACATCATGCCTCTTCTTTTCCCCCTTCCTTCAAACTTCCTTATTGTTCTTGCTGTCTCTCCATCTCTTCCACTTTCTCCCCCCTGGGTTTTCTCCCTTTCTCTCCCTCCTTCCCTCAGTTTAATTTCTTTGTTTTAATTATTCAAAGTCAATTTTGCCTGGCGGTTATCCTGTTTGTTCGGTCTCATTTGGATGAGAAAACACCAGCTGCTAATTGACCAATTAGGCCGGCTCCAGATGACATCATCGTAACTCGTGTGAAGAAAGTTTGCTGCAGCCGTCGAGCCAGAGGCAATGCAGTGCATTACTGTCTGTAACTGAAGTATGCCCCGAGGCTGATTTCTGGGTTTTGTTTTCCCAGATTTAACACTTAAGTGCCACTTTGCTTTTAATTAACTGGCAAAGCATCACTTCAGTTAGCTGTGTTTGTCTTTTGTACGCTACATGATATCCAACGTCGTCAGTTATGTACGCGTCGGTGTGTAGATCTAAACTGTAAATCAGACTTGGTCCAACTGTCCATCTGTTTGATTTAATCATAGGTCATATTCTACACCACTGCTGTGGTATGATGCAACATACTGTATACGTAGCAAAAAAAAAACAAAACACACTTTTGGCTTAACTGGGATGCTGTAACTAAGTCAAAAAATTATTTGGGTGAGTTAAAGAAGAAAATTACACTTTTTATTTATTTTTAAATATAGGCTACACAAATCTCACAAATGCGTAAAGTCAAAATATCAGGACAATTATTCACTTTCAGCTTTAATTTGGGAGTGTTTATGTCCAAATCCGATGAGCGGTGTATGGACTGTAGCCTTTTTGATTGCATAATCATCCAGTTATAGAGGAAGAAAGAAATTGGGGCGGTCATAAAATTAAATAAAGTCATTATTTGTATTATATTTTATTATCGGGCTGCAAAACCTTTTGCAATGTCTACAACCCATAGACATCAACAGACACTAAGTATATTCTGTGGTGATGCTTTGTCAGGCCTTAAGTGGTGGTTGTGCATTTGGAGGTTGACTGGATTTCAGATTTCAATGACTAATGTTTATGCGCGCTCCTGCTCTTCAGATCCACGTCTACAGCCTAGAGACGGGCAAACCCGAGGTTTGTGTCGGCAACTCGCTGGGAGACTTCACGTGCATCAACCTGAGAGACGGCCCTCCTCACCTGCTGGTGTGCGGAAACAAAGACAGGAGGTAGGACGCTTGGACAAAAGCGCACCCTTTCACAGAGATGGAGCAATGCACGAAGATGATCAGGGTGTCCGCGGGGTCTTAAAAAGGTACTTAATCAGTTTAGCAAAAGTTAAGACCCTTCCTGCGTACTCCCCGATGATGCACAAGGACAGAATCTTGTGATGCTGACACACTCGATTTATGGAAACATCAAACGGTTGAACCTGAGCCAAGAACCGAAGCTAAAAGGAAAGTCTGTTAAATAGTTTCCCCACAGTGACACCTGATGAAGGAGCTGCTGGGTACTTGCAGTGGAGAACAGGTGTTGGTAAAGTGTGTGAGAAGACAAGGCCTTATTCAGCGTGTTCGTTATTCACACCCCGTAGTCCCTCTGTTGCCTTGAGCCGCAAAGCTTCTAAAAGAAGACCTACTTAGATGCGAGATGTTTTGTTCTTTGTGGTGAATAGAGATGTCTGTCGCTCTCCTCTATTACCTGGGATACTACGCAAGGGGAAAAAAAATCTGGCCGCAGCAATCCATGCATGTGCACACACTTGCCACCTCGCTAACCTGGCTCTCCAGATGAGGAAAAAGACACATAAAAGAGCCATTCTAATCTATTCTGCACTTGTTAGCGGGTGCTGCGGCGCATGAGCTGGCAGCAAAGCAAAGAATCCCTGGCGCGTTTTTTTTTCCAGAGCTGCCCCTGCTGTTTCTATTCAGCACCAACTCCATCTGGCTGTTAAGTACTTGGCTTAAAGCGAAAGACAGACCATATCATATTGTTTAGGTTCTGTTATTCCCCCCCCCGCCCAGTCTTGTTACGGGTCTATGACTCTTAGCAACCGCGCAACAAAATGCTCCGTTAAAGATGTTTTGTCATGTTCCAAATGAAAATGTTCAGCATTGTTTTGATTTGAAGAACTGAAATGGTTGTTTCCGTGCCAGAGAATTGGTCGAGTCTTTATCCAATTCCTTTCTGCTTTACTTTTGGTCTCTGCTTTCCGAGAGATGTGCCGTTTTGTTCAGAGAGATTCGCGCACCGGCTTGGCTCATCCACTCTGGACCCAGCTAATGCGGCGCGCAGTCAAAGACAAATGGAAATGGTGCCGACTGAGGGACAGTCGGCTGCCTTGGCCCCGTGACAGTGTGGCTCAAGGCCAAAGCCTAATGCATCCCTTCTTTTTGTCCAAGTCAATTTTTTTGTCCCTCAGTTTTTTTTTTGTTTTTTTTTTTTGCGAGATCCAGGGAGCAAATGAGGGGTCCTGATAAGGGCTGTTTGGAAGACTGCCACATCTGTGCAAACGGGAAAGAGGGGGGCAAAGAGCAAATCTGGGAGAGGGAAGAAACAGTGAGTGTCATACCTGTGGCTACTGCTCACTTATCATTATGCAGGACTGCGCTTCCTGAGTCCATCCTCGAGACCACTTTGCTGAAGTCTTGGACCCGACTCGGCTTTGTCCTGCCAATTTAAAAACTTGAAACGTCTTCTACTTATGTATGGATGGCAGTGCTGGTCTTTTGGTCAGGGTCCACCACTTCGGTCCAGAATTAAGTCTCTCAAAAACTGTGGGATGGATTGCAGCGCAGTTTTGTACAGGCTTTGGTGGTCCTCAGAGGACGCGTCCTACTGACTTTGGTGGCCCCCTGACGTTTCCTCTAGTGTCACCTGCAGGTCAACGTTTTTACTTATCCGGTGCCCAGGATCAATTGTACTCACTTAGTGATCCCCTTACATTTCATCTAGCGCCATCAGCTGGTCAATTTTATAATTGGACCAATATTTTGGTTTATGGAAAACTAAAGACATTCCTATCAGCCTCAGCTGTACTTTGTGATAATTATCAAATATTAGCATGCTAAACTAAGGTGGTGAACAAGGTAAACATTATACCTTATACGTGTCATTGTGAGCGTGTTAGCATGCTCCAGTTACAAGCAAGCAGAGCCGCTAGCGTGATTGTAGCCTCCCAGTTTACCTTTTGAATGTTGTTTGTAGCCATAATGAACACACCTGTGTAATCTGCACGCTCTTCAAGTCTGTACATATTTTCATCCCTTAGTTGGTCCCAATGAGTTTGTTTTTTTTTTTTTTTACTTTAGGAAGTACGTTTTTTTTCCACATACTGTGGAATTTGGTTCATTCACGCCTCATCGTTGACTCGATCAACAATGAGGATGTAACTGCAACGTCTGCAGAGAAGAACGCCTGTAACAAAGTTTGGCGATACTGTCGTCAACAGCCAACAAGTGTTAGAATCCTGGAGGTGGGAAATATCAAACAAGACCACTTGGCTTCACCAAATCACAGGTTTGCATCAAACCTAATCCTCAGTGTATAATGATTTATGACTTGTCTAGCTGTAGGAAACTAACTGGAGTTATCCAAGCCTCTCCCACACTTCTCTTATTAGGCAGAGCACCTCCTGATTAATGAAGAGGAGTCTGGCCACTGACAGCCCACTGAAGACAGAGCCACCTCCAACATTAGATTTACGGTTCCCTGCGGTCTGCCAGTAATGTTCAGTCCTCATTGTTTAAACGTGTGCTTCCATCACGTAATGCCACTAAACAGGCAAAACTAACTGCAGACAACAAGTCCGCGGTGCCCATTTAGCCATTTAACTCTTGATTTTTTTTCTTTTTTTTTTTTTCTTATTTGGAAGCGGAAATGAAATCTGCCCGAGTCCCCAAAGTGAATTTGATTATGGTAATGAAGTCTTGGAAGAAGGCTGGGCCTGGATGGAGTCATGTGCTGGATGCTTTCAGCTGCAATAAAGCCACAATGACAACAGATGGAGCTGAAGGTCCCTTGGGCTCCTGTTGTTCATGAAATCCAGCAAGCAAAAATCCTACTCTCACTGCCATTTATCCTTAATATATACTAATACAAATATTTTATTATTAATAATAATGATAATCATGATATTATATTATTAATATTAAATATTATAAAAGCATAAAACAGATAGCAGAATCTTGTATTATTAGGTTTGTAGAAAGGATATAAAAACTGAATAAATACATGGGTAAAAATGAACTAATTCAATTGAAAATGAAAATAAAGCCAGAAAAACTGCATTTCCTGAAGAAAATGCGTGTGAATGCGGATGCTGAAAAGCTGTCGCTAAACTGGATAGTTGCTTGAAATGTTGAATAATCCTGAAAATGTATGAATGGTGTGGAAGGTTTTAATATTTGCTGAAAAGCTTGTGCTAAACTGGATAGCTGTGCAACAAACTGCAGAAAATGCACAAATCTGAAATGCAGAAATGTGAAATGAATTGGCAGAATTAGAAGCTGAAATGTAAGGAAGAGAAGCTAAGAGCTGAAAAAAGATAAGCTGAAAGCTAAACTGTGATATTGTAATTGCTAAAAAAAGCACAATATATTAAGTATAAATTGCTAAAAATTAAAGTTTGTTGAAAGGCTGACACTCAACTGGATAGCTGACTTGAATGTTGAATCATATAGAAAATAGCTGAATATAAGCTTAAATGTCCTCAAAGAGCTGAATATTGTAATACTTTGAATGGTTTCTGTAGCTCAAAGTATGAAGAAGTTATAAGAGGAGGAAGATGATCTGAAGGTTATTCATTCCTAAGCGCACTAAAAAGTTGCAAAAACCTTAATATTGATTTGTTAAAGAAAGCACAATAATTAAAGTATAAATTGTGGAAAAAAAGAATGAAAAAAATATATTTGAAATGTAGTTTGTAGTTTTGTAGGAACATGCACAGACCTGCTCTCACAGCCTGCTGGGTTCTCCATCAACCTGCAGGAGGAAGAAGAAGCTAATATGGAGAAATCTGATCTCAGATTTCTCTTTGTGTCGATCAGCGCTGAAGATGGTTCAGTGGTAAAGATCTCCGGTTGGAGAACCGGCAGCGTGGGATCGAATCCCAACTAAGGCAACAAGGTAGGAGCAGGGTTTGTGACTCAGTCACAGGTTGGAATCAAGCAAACTGGTTCAGAGGTTCAGAGGTACTTCACTCAGGTGTGTGTAAAAACAACAAGGTCAAATACAAAACAACAAGGTCAAAAACTAAAATCATCAAAAATACTAAAAACAACAAACATCAAAATTGTGATGCTAATTTTTTCCACAATTAATTAAAATATCACAGTTTCTGTAACATTGTGTATTTCAGCTCTTACCTTGTTTAGGTGAAACTATTCTGGCAATTCATCTGACATCTCTGCAGTTCAGGCAGCTTAAGCTTAATCAATTCAGGCATGTTAATGTTTTAATATTAGTTGAAAGGCGCCTAAACTGAATAGCTGGCTTGAAATGTTGAATAATCCTGAAAGTATGAATGACGTGGAAAATCTGAAATGTAGTTGTAGTTTTGTAGGAAAATGAATGTGTTGAGAAGTGGGAGCAGCGTGAAGGATGTAATGTGAATGTGTTTTAAAAGTTGAACAAAAGTCACAATGTAAGAAGAATGTGTTGGTTTGAATGAGCAGATGAGAGTTGTAAAAGTTTGAAATGGTATAATTAGTATGTTGAATAAGTGTAAAATGTTTGTGGGAAGAGGTGGATTTGAGTTAGATAATTAGTGTGAATGCTGCCGAATCAGCATTCACACTAATTATATTTAAACAAAATAATTACTTAAATTATTAAACAAATACATTATTTTTACATTTTCATTTATCACCATACTGCATAATTTTTAGCTTTTCATACGTACTCTCATTCTACCTTTTAACAACTTGCTTGTAGACCTGTATTGTTTCTTTTGTCTTTATTCTTTTTTTAATTCACTATTCTCTGATGTTTAGAGTGTGTGTGTATGTATATGTATGTATATGTATGTATGTATGTATGTATGTATGTATGTGTGTATATGTAGGTATGTGTATATATATGTGTATGTATGTGTGTGTATGTGTGTATGTATATATGTATATGTATGTATATATGTATGTGTGTATGTGTGTGTATATGTATGTATGTATGTATATGTGTGTATATGTGTGTATATGTATGTGTGCATATATGTATGTATGTATATATGTGTGTATGTGTATGTGTGTATATGTGTATATGTGTGTATTTATGTATGTATGTATGTGTATTACATCTGGAAAGCTTGCATTGGCAGATGTGCTTCAGTTTGTGTTTTTGGTCTTTTGGCTGGATGTTGAAAGGAGGTTCCTTCAAAAGTGAGAATAGTGTCCTTTTGTCTGTACATGAATGCACTCTTTGACAAACTGTACTGCCTCTCTTGGAGTCCTTCCGCCTCTGTAAGCAGAAAGTGAATTCCAAAATAACCACGCTTCACTGGATGTGACTGATACTATTGTACTCACTTTGCTTACTATTTCTTTATTGGACTCGCTTCAAATCACTCTGGAGTGTTAAGAGAAATTCCTAAAAAGGATATGCGAATATAAAAATTCCCTAGTGTTACATTACTATACAGGGTTCGTAGTAAGAATTTAGACTCTGGAATTTCTTGGTTTAGGTACCTTGAAAGTATTTGAAAAGTGCTTGAATTTTACTCTTAAAACGCTTCACGGACCCTGACTATAGCATTTACAAAAATGACCCAACAGCCTCTGGCCTATAAGCACATAAGGCATCATGGTGTGGCAAACATAATCAATAAGTTCCTCAATAAATTGATAGCATGTTTTCATCTCCGCTGTGATTCAGGGTGAGGGTGTTTGACCTACGAGCCGGCTCTTCCGTAGCGTCCCTGTACGCCCACCACCTGGGTGTCACCTCGGTGCAGGCGGACGACTGGAAGATCGTGAGCGGCGGAGGCGAAGGATTGGTGTGCGTGTGGGAGATGAGGATGGGAGCGAAGCTGTGGGAGATGCACAACAGGTGGGATTTTCTCTCCTCTGGGAGGAGATGTGAACTCGGCACCAGTCGTCTGTTGTTGCAACGGAACTTTCTTTTGTTTCTAACGCACTACAGCTGCGGTGTGTGCCTTTGAGATTAGAGTTAATTAAGACATTTGCAAAACCCATTAACACAGCAATTGTGGATACTTTTTTCATTACGGTGTCTTCGTATTTTTCCAAAGTACTGCAAGTATTTCGTCACAGAATAGACAAATTCTTCATAATTTGTCTTAGCAATTGTGAGTTGCTTGTAGGCTGTGATTTGAATCCAATTTAGTCCCACGTTCACATGGTCCAAATTAAGGGAAAGTGTGAATTTTGTGTCACACGTGGGGACTAAAATCAGTAAAAAATATGCGGGTAAAAATGTGTACATTTGACACCGTGTTGTTTCTCAGGCATCCTGTAAGGCATGTACACTTCAACACCAGCACCCTGGTAACAGCCAACATCCCTGATGACAAGTCACCACGGGGGGCCTGCATCACAGACGATGACCTTACAGCTCACCGCAGGTCACTTATCTTCCTCCCACGCTCCTCCTCTTATTCTTTTTTTAACCTGGAGCTCTTCTCCACATCCACCTCCCATTTCACACAAGCTTGGTCTCTTGAGTCAGAAATACTCTGAATTGGCTGCCTCTCTGTACCCGTCAGGTTTTATAAAATCATATTCAACCTTGTAACATTCTTAAAAGGAAGAGTTTGATGTTTTGGGAAATCCGCTAATTTGCTTTCTTGCATGCTGCTTTGTAGGCGTGAATAAAAAAACAAAACAATTAAGTCAGATCAAGCTAATAACATAATTCTGCTCTTCAGATATGCCATTGATTTAAACGTCAGAACGATCAATCTCTGTCCTCCCCAAAAAGTGAAATAAGTCATCGCTGTTGTTGCTGATATCAGTGTTTGTAATCCTCCAGACACCGGGGCGTCATTTGCCATTACGACTTCGCTGAGGACGCTTTGTCACAGGATCACATCCTGCCCATCTGCAGGTCCGACTACACCGAGTCACACGGCTACAACTACAACATCGGCCTGGCGATGCCGTACGACAGGCTGTCCGGCTCCCAGGCGTCCCACTGAAGCTACAACTGGGATCAGTGTGGAACTGAATGGACAATAGAAACGTTACCCCTGGATCGGTTTGATTCTCCAAACTGTATACTTAGATTTTATTGCTTTACTTTTCCAAGTCATTGTCATCACTTGATGGATATTATCTGTAATACAGATTATGTATTAGTATCTGTAATTGTTGTGTAGGTATTAACACAGACAGTCACACCTATTCCTCAATTAACCTAACCTTTGTTTGGATTGTGGGGATTACATGCAAACGCCACACAGAAAGCTAAGTGCTAATCGCTGCGCTGCTTTTTAGCCCATCGCTGTAAAATTAATGAGCTTTTAATTGATGTTTGGCTTCCTGGATTTAATTCCGTTCCGCTGTGCAACATCACAGCAATAAAAAAAGTCATTTCTACCTCATTTACTGAATTAGATCGTTCTTTGTACATGTGTCTAATGTCTCAAAAGCAAAAAAAAATAAACATCTTATACATGCATTTGTTTTATCATTTCTTTATTAATACAATTCAGTGCAAAGTCTGTAATTCATTTTAGGGAAAGGAAAGTGTTTAACTTATCGCTAGCGGTCAGAAAATAGTGGATTTAATTTCATGGTAGAACAGGAGTGGTTGGTTACACAGCACGCCGGCGGAACAAATAAAAATCAAACCTGTAACTATTCTGGAGCTGCAGAGGAATGTTATGTGCCTGCAGTCTCGTGATTTTTATGGCTGTTGGAGCAAAACAGATGACCCATGAACACCAGAGAAGCCACTGAGCATGACCGACATCATCTGAAACCTGAACCTTTTGACTAAAGTCCAAAGAATCCTTCGAGTTACATAAATGTGTGTAGTACAGCAGGAGAATGGAGAGAGGGAGTGTCTTAGTTTGAAACCTGATAAAAATGTAATAATTGTCTTTGAAATATGTGAGGCTTGCTACCCGTAAGAATACTTTGGGCTTAAAAGTGACCTTTGACTCCGAATACTTCCATCTGGACAAATCTTATACTGCATGAGCAGCAGACTCTTTATAAATTGTATAAAAATGTAATTACAGAATGGTATCGGGTCTATAATGATCTCCCTAGATGCAAAAATAATTACTAGTTCGCATCAAAAGTGTTTGGCTTCATTCCATTTAAAGACTGGAGAGGTTCTGCTAAAACAATAGCAACATAAAACATTTCTACGCAAGAAGAACTTCAAGAGGTCGATTTCCCACAACGCATTGTTGTGTCTACATCCAAAAAGCGAACGTGCATCCTGGACTCCATTTCCAGCCCTTTTAAAAACTGTCGGCACAAAACAAAAACCTGTTATATGTTTGTCACAGCAAAAAAAAAAAAAAAAAAACAACCCCAAAAAAAACAACAACCGAGTCATATTTTGTGTTCGGGGTGACACCATAAAGTCGGGAAAGTGCAAACCTGTTCAAAATGCGCAAAAGTAATTCCTTCGTAGAAATCATCCGGGGCCTGAAATTGTAAAGAGACCAGTTAATCTGTTACTTTGCTGCAGATGCGCCACTGTGAGAATTTAGTGCAACAGTTCAGTTGTGGTAGGTTCCCATTACCATGTGGGGCACATTGATGCTCGCCACTTCCAACATGGCAGCATCTGCTATCTCCTTGGCAGCTTCCTGTCCGATGTCCCCGCTGTTTGACAGAAGCTCCTCCACTACCTTGGACGAGAACAACGCTGTCAGTCTTTAAACCCTTAGTGGCATTTAAACAGCATCGGCCTTCGAGCCACATGGGGCAACTACAGAGGTCGGACCATTCCACATGACGGCAAGAGGGAAGAAAGAAATCCACTTAAATCGTGAACTACTGTATGTACACATGATTAGCTGCTCGGCTGGTTTTGACGAGCTAAAACACTGGTAGCGTGTCCAGCGTTCTCTAGACAAGTGCTCACTCGCTGATGTTTAGAAGATTATTTGGATTTAACCATCTTTGTCAAAGGACAAACTGCTTTTTTTGCTTTAACCTCGGTTTTCATCATCATTCTTCACTAATATGTAATCTGAGCTAATCTGTATATCTATATCTAATAAAATCGAAATTCTTGACCTATTCCTTTCCCTATCCCGCTTCCATGTAACACAACTGCATCCAAAATGAAAGAGGCGAGTTAAGTTAGAAGCAAAGAAGAGTGCTTCATTTCACAGTCAGACTTTGCATATACACATTTAGCTAAGAAAACATAGATCCTGCCAGCTTGGTATTGCATTTGCATTGCTAGCTAACTGCTAGTATAACGAGAGCATTTCAAATGTATTGCTCCTCCACGCTGAACTGTATGGCTGTGTACAGACTGCTCGACTTACTTACCCTGGTGGTGCATAGCTTGAATCAATCTAGTAATATGGAAAATACAGGGGTTCTGTGACATGTAATTTCCCCCCTACTTCAACTTGAGCAACATAATCAGAAAAGCAGTAAATGCATGGGGTGTTAAGGGTCTTTAGCTTAAAAGTATAGAGTACATACACAGGAATTTTACGGTTTTTACAAATCATTGTCTTTTGTTCGTAACGGGGGTCCAGTTCAGTTTAGATAGAATAAATGGTCAGGTCTGGTTGTTGCATTTGTGTGGAAATTAAGTATGATGTGCATCAAATATGAGGTGAATCAAATTTGCCTAATTCAAGAGAAAATCCTGGCTCAAGGTCGCGTATCAGCTTTTTTCCCGAAGCTCCAACTCCTGAGGAAGGCATTTAACACTTTGACGTGGAGACAATCTCCACGTCAAAGTGTTAAATGGCACCTAAATATCTCAGACAAAGGCTGAGATATGCTGAAGTTAACTTACCCTCCTGTACTCCTCCAGAGTGATGGTGCCATCATTGTCCATGTCGTGCATGTTGAACAGGACTGGGAAGACAGAACAGAAGAATTTAGTGGTTTGTCCGATTTCGAAGGAACTTTCCATCATTAAATCAAATACGACAGGATCTTACTAATGGACTACAGGAAGCTGCGACTAGAGGAATGTTTATGGGTGAGATAAGAGAGTAGAATAACTAAGCAGGTTGCCTGCAGGCCACGGCAGGACCACCACTGCTGAATGTAAAGAATCACAATGAGGCCACAAAACACCTTTGAAATGCCACTACTTTAAAGATCCAGTCCCATGACGATACTTCACGTCGTGTATAGATATAGACAGTTTGCTTTCTTGTCCAAGGACATTTTGACTGCGCTGCCGACGTTATTTCTGCACAGTCGATACAAATGTCAGTTTTAACGACAAATTGGCTCGTCTTTTTTTTTTTTTTTTTGCCCTCCTCCCCATAACGTTCCTGAGGTAGAAATGTATCATCGTGACAGCAGGGAGAGCTGTGTGGATTTATGGTCACCCAAAAAAAACAAACAAAAACCAGTCTGACAAGACAGGTGCCACAATGTCCCCCCCCCCCCCCAATGTCCTTTACTCAAGTGTAAGTATCAATAGTACTCATTCTGTATTGTATTGCATCAGCTTATATGTTTTTATTGAAAAACTATAAATGTAGTGGAGCAAAAAGCACAATATTTCCTGCCGAATTGTAGTGGAGTAGAAGTATAAAAGTAGCAAGACATGTTTCTTTGAGATGTCTGCACAGCACACAACCAGCCGGATCAACCTGCTTGGAGGCCCCAGCGCAAACACTGACACGCGGCCCCACCCAGTCCTCACCTCCTACCACACGAATTAACACCATCCTCTCTGCACATTTTACAGCGTAGCTTGCAGTTAGCCTAACGCTCTGTGTACAAATCCAGCCTAAAGGGCCAGCTAGAGTTCTACCAACAAGGCCTCCCGAACAAGAGAATAATACAGGGCCCCTCTCATTTCAAATATTGATGCGATTGTGCTTAAATGGTACTTCAGGGGCCCTGGGACAGATGCTAATTTGCCCAGTTGTTAATCCAGCCTTTCTAACAGGCGATTCCCATCAGCCCACTTTTAACACCCTTTCCCAGGAGTTTGTAAACGTTATTCTGGGAAATGTAGGAAGTCACAAATCCCACTTGGCAGGTTGAGGGGAAGAAGATACACCAAAATCATAAATTACAATAGCTCCTGGAATAGATTAACATAGAGCGATAATTGGTGGGGGCTGAAATAAGATCCCCACATCACTGCCTTCTTGTCTACACTGGGTGGTCAACTTTCTTTCCTGGTATTTTTCGTGACCGAGACACAGGAGAGCAAGACTTGGTTCTAGACCAACAGCTGGAGATCCAAACATGAGAATCTGGTTCCCTTGGATCTAATACGGTTATTGAAAATGTGTCTTACAACGAAGCTTTTCTTTTCTCAAAACTTGCTTCTCCTCCTCCGTCGTCTTCAAGGTTGGAGGGCGGAAGTGGGACATGACCATGAGGAACTGCTCGAAGCCAATCTCATCGAAGAAGCCCCCCTCATCCTGATGCTGGTTCCTGGATCACAGACAGAAGAAATCAAAGTTTATGCATTAGCATGTTCAACCTATATAGCTATCTGAATGTCTACACCAACACCAGTATTTTCTCACGTTCCCAAGAAGTATTATGTTATTCAATCATTTGTGTCTCTACATTTGCCCGGTGTAAAATCCTGAAGATAGGACATTTTGATCTTTGGATTCTATGAGTGTAATCATGGCCATAATAAATAAGTCCAAACCAACAGAAACTATTTATCAAAGTATTTTGGCTTACGGTCCCTTTAGGTTTCCATTGTGCATGTGAGTGTGAAGTAAAGTCACATGGACTCACAGATTGCTTAACAGGGCAAACCACAATATGCAAGCTGAGAGAAGGGAACTGCTAGTTTTAAAATATCAACAGCTGTCTCTTTATAGCCACAACTCCCACAGGTTAGATGTTGCTTTATTCAGTTAATGGGAGGGTTACATACAATATTTTGCTTTCCGCATTTCCCTTGAAGACCGAAAAGTCATCTCAGTGCAATATAGGCATTTTCTACCGCCCATGTTTGTTTAGTCCAACGAAAACAATGCCGTTCAAACAGAAGTAAAACACTAAACACTCGAGACTTTGATTAAACCAGGCAGAGAAACCTTTGACAAATCATATAATAACCAATAACTAGAAATGTAAAATTCCCTGGAAATTGTATATGTGCTTGAAAGGATACCTCGGGATACCTTGAAAGTGCTTGAAGGGATACCTCGAGATACCTTGAAAGTCCTTGAAGGGATACCTTGAGATACCTTGAAAGTCCTTGAAGGGATACCTTGAGATACCTTGAAAGTCCTT